>CAODLS011225518.1:0-72146 GCA_948243855.1 Flueggea neowawraea
TCAGTATAAAAAATAATAATATTTTCACTTCATTTACTCCAACTTATTTTTGTTGACAACCGAACAGAAGACTGAACAAACACAAAATTCAAAGAGAAACTCAAAATGGGTTCATCACAACATGAAACAAAAAGTTGAATAAGCATGAAGAAAAACTCATAAACTCTTACACTTGGCGCAGATTTGTGAGATTCCCTATAGCACCAGAAAGAGTTCCAGACAGAGACTGGCTTGGAGCACCCCTGAAAACCCATAAATAAATTTCGTTTTTTTTTCATTTTCTACTACTAAAAATTTCAAAAATAAAAACAACTCAAATATGTTTAAAAAAAAGAGAGAAGAAACACTCACAAGCCAATGACAAGATTTTCAGAGGAGCAAGTGATCATAGCCCAACTACAAGGGTCCACTGAGTCAACATCCCAGTTGTTCAGCACTCCATGAGGATCAACCAAACCATCCCGAACACTTATCAAAGCCTCCACTGCAACCATATAAACCAACCCAACAAGACAAATTAAAAAAAGAACAAAACTTTGAGTTACACATTCACAGGCACAAAACAAAGACAACATTTTTCAACTTGGTTTCTTCATGATTACTTACCTTCATGGTTAAGAGGCTCGAAGGAGACAGAGAGGTAAGTTAAAGAGAGAGAAATAATGGAGAAAGCAAGGAGCTTGAAAGCCATGATGATGAATAGGTGGTAGTAGTAGTTGTTAAAGACCAAAAGACATGGCCTTGAACATAGTGGTGGGTTCTAACAGAACAGAACACAACAATGAAATGAAGAAATTGTACTAGTGTTTCTCTCTTTAATTCTCTTTCTTGTCGTTCTTTTTTAACTTTGGTCACAGTAGTTCTTTGTTGGGCGTATCACACTTCCCTCTTTTTTGAAGTCACCATCTTTTGCCAACACTAAATTTTAGTAAAGCGCATGCAAATAGTCAGAGAGAGAGAGAGAGAGAGAATCAGGCGAGTGATACGGTTGGAGAAGAGGGGTCAGAGAGAGTACAGAAACTGAGAGGGACGTTAGGGAGTAAGTGGAGGGTACTGTTAAAAAGTCATTTTATTTAAACAAAAAATTAAAAAAAAAAGATGAAGAAGAAAGGAAGGAAAGGGTCAAAGAGAGAGAGAGAGAAGGTAAGTGGGTGATGATGTGGAGACTGGAAGTGTTTCAGTCCGAGTCTGTTTTAGTGGTGTAACTGTAACAGCGTAAAAATGGCGGAGGGTTAGGGCAGAAGAATAAAAAACCATTTTTGGATGTTTTGATTTGAGAGGCCGTCATCATCATCATCAGAAACCCAACCCCCACAAGAAAACAACATACACCAGCAATTTTTCTGTCTTTTTGAGAAAGCTCTTCCTAATCCTAATCGCCCACTGATTTTGCTCCTCAATCCTACATGTGTTTTAACTTGAGTAATCTCTGAGTTTAATTTTCTTTTTTAACATTTTTTCCCCATTCATTTTCTTTTTTTCTTAAGAAAGAGGACGGTACTTCTCATGAATTTTTTGTCAGTTTGAATATCATACTATTTTTTTTACTTTTTTTGATAATTTTTTTAGATTTATTCAACATTTACTTAAAACAAAAAATTCGCCTCCTGATTTGGTGTGTAAATTATTAACTTGACGTCTCGACTTTCATCTATTGTGACCAAAAAGAGACCTTCAATATTTATATATGATTTATAATAATTTATTTATTTATTAAACAAACTCAAAATCGTGAGTCTAGTCTAATCGTAGATCACTTTGTCCATCTTAATACGAAACCGTCACTTTCCATATGTTACGGTAAATCAGTAATTCTAGAGAAAAGTATTAACTGAGGAAAAAAATCTTATTTTTCTAAAAATCATTTATTTTTGCACTTTGTGCTTGTGGTGAAAAATGGTAAAATGAAAATTGTTTGGTCAAACGTGATTCTTTTTTTAAGTGGACAACAGATCATGCGATTATAAAGTTTAAATTCCGAACCAATTAACTTTAATTTAGCATAATCCTTAAAACAATAAGCAATTTGTGTTCACCTAATCCAAAAGACTTTTTCAACCAGTAGAATTAAACAACTATTTTGACTTAATTTTCACAAATAACAACTATTTTGGAACAACAAAAAAACATAAATCTTCTTTTGCAGAAAAATCTCATAGAAAGATAATTACTGTTGTGGATCATAACCACTGATCATCGTGCACCAAACTCATTCACTAAAGTGTTGTCTACTTTAAATTCATAGGCTCTTATGATTTTGTTCCTAAAAAGATACATAAGTGGTTTGAAGGAGGAAGGTGTTTATAAGCGACTATTAACCTCGACTCTTATGCGATGTGAGAGTATGACACTATAATAATCCTCAGTCAAGGCTAAGAGGCTTGAGAAATAGCTTTAACTTGACGATTTTTTGCTCAAGTTCTCATAGACGACTCCAATTGTTGTTGCCTTAAACAACAATGAAGTCGAAAAGTCTACAAGTAAGGTCAGAGATCAAGGATTGAACACCTGATGTCACTCCGACGCTCAAATCAGTGAAAATTTTCGACAGAGTTCTAAGAAGTCTTAAGTGGTGAAAAAATGTACCTCTCATAGAAATGACAATGTTTATTTATCAGTGACATTAGATGATCAATTTTGATCTCAAGGAAAGATTTTCACATGTTTTGAGTTTGAAAGAGATAATTTCTCGATTTTCCCCTTGATTCTAGCATCTTTGAACAACTCATATTGAACGTATCGTTTATCTTTTCAAAATGTTAAATTTCTAGAAGACGGGTTTGCTGGGCTTTGGACCTTCGTCATATTAGGCATCGTGAGTCTTTATTAGGCCCTATGATCTTCGACCATGTCATATCGGACTTGTTTGGTAGCGCATTATCTTTGTATTTAATATATAACCGATAAGAGTTTTTGTAGTTTTGAATAGTGAAAATTGATGATGATTTAATTTATTTTGTTTTATTAGAAGTGAACAAAATTCCATTTTTTCCCTATTTGTAGAAGTTGAAAGTATTCCTCCGATAATGAAAGAGTGTAAATGGTAAGCGTATAATTTTGCTATTCCAACTGTCATTTGCAGTCGTGGTCCAAAAGAAAATGCTGTATGTAAATGTTCAGTTGGCCCAACAAAGAGGTTTTGAATATACGATACTATCTGCTGTCAAAATGCTCTATCCTGCATGGAGCCAAACAAGCCTATCATCATCAAACTATCATAATTAGCTTACATGGCAACTATCAGTCATTTTCCATGAGAAAAGGGTTTAATGGGTGTTAAGACAAAGTTTGGGGACTTACTAGGTGAAACTGAAAATTGAGGGGGTTATGCGCTTTCGTGTAAGTTCAGTTGCTTAACTATGTGTTTTTGCCAAGATTTAACAAACTATTAAACAAGTGATCTTAGAATGCATTTCAGTCTTGCCCTGACGATGTTATATTTTGACAAAAATTTAAAAAAGGTCTCAATCTTGTATTCTTAAAAACAAAATATTTTTTACCTCTACCCTACAAATACTATCTTCATAAATTGAGCAGTGGATTATTGGACTAAATAGTTTTAGTAATAAATAGTTAACATGTCTTTTTTTAAAATCAAAATGCAATATATTATACATACTGCAAATGAAAAAATGAGCATACAATTTATTCAAAGTCTCCTATTAGATTTCGGAAAAAATAAAAAGAAAGAAAGAAAGAAAGAAAGAAAGAGGTAAACTATGGAGTATGGGAGGCTATGGATTTTGGTTGGGAAAAGATTTTTTGGGGGTAAAAGGAAAAAATGGGAAATGTAAATTTTTGACAAATTCACAAAAATCAAAATAAAAATAATTTAGGGTAGAATAGACAGATTGGTTTCAATCACATCAAGGCATAAACTTTATGACTTCAAAGACCAATGACAGATGGGCATGTTAGGCCACTAATAAATTGTGGATTGATTGTGTAATTTGTGTGAAGAAGTGGTAGAAGTGTACTGTTTTGTTGGTTGGACAGCACACATTCCTGCATGAATTGCAATTTCAACAACATCGACTGACCAGGCTATTCTTTTGCGTATTACGTGGAAGCGAAGTAACCCCTTTCGACCAATGTTTGTTCGTCTAAATAAATAAAAGTTCAGATTTTTTAAAGTAGTTATTTGGGCTTCTAATTTTGGTAAAATTTATTGTGTTTGTATATGAAATATATGACGTTGAGAGATTTGTCGCATATAAGTCCCTATAGAACCCGAGAGAAAAAGCTATACAAGTTATTCTAACCCTTTTATAAAAAAAAACAATTAAGCAATATTTGTCCTTGTGATACATTTTAGATATTAAAAATATAATAAAAATAACAGTAAGACATATCTAATATTTTATAATATTATAGATGTACTCTCAAAATAATAATATAATATTAATTACGATATATCATAATTGAAATACACAAAAAAAAAAACCAATCCCTATCTTTTCTTCTTTTCTAAATTCGTCAAAATTGATTGAGAAGAGAGCTTACAATCTATAAAGAAAGTTGCCAAGGCCAAGGTGTCAGGAGAGTTGATTTGGCTCTTTCGCGAAGTTACACCTTTAAAATGAAAAATAAAAACCTACTTAAAAGCAAGAAATCGCATACGAAGGCTAATTGTTAGTGGTTGACCTAAAAAGATTTCAAAATGAATGGAAACACATCAAGTGCATGATTTCATGAAGAACTTATTGGGAAGTTGACAGGAGGAATCCTCAAGGTCACTATAAAAGTTGTATGAGGTGTCATTTTGATAGACCCTTGCATTATATTTCATTCCCCATGGGTTTTATCCTACTAGTCATCCAAATCCTCTCAACCCCTTTGCCCTCTTAGCTTTGTTCTTTGTTCTCAACTGTCATTTTTGTAATTTCGTCATCAATCAATAAAAGTCATTGCGTATTATTGCAGTTATTTTGAAGAAGCAAAAGAACTCCTGCAATGAGTTTAGTCTCTTCGCTCATCTTTGTTGTTTGTTTGAAGTTAAATATTTCAGTGTTTTTTTCACTTTATTTTAGCAAAATCTTATATTCTTGGGCACTCTCACGAAGTTTTCAAAGGACGGCATTGTTTTCGTAATTTCCGCAAAACAGGAAACATATGTAATTGAGTGCTGGAATATTAATAAAGAAATTTTGTATGGGCAAATTAGAGGATCAACTTGTTTTGGCGAATTCATAAACATCTTTCTTGGCAAAATTTGGGTGGGCAAAACGGCATTACGTGTTAATGCGCGTGCAGTACTTCCTTTCTTTTTACTTTATTTTTTATGAACAAGTGAAAGTGCAGATTATTGGAGGGAAAAAAAACAAGTGAGTGTAGATTAACATTCACTTTGATAAATAGATAATAGTGATATCTTTATTTAGTTAAACATACGTATCATGAAGCACAGTGCAATGTGGACATCGGTTAGATTTGATCAAAGATCTACATGTCCTTACGATTAAACCAATTAAATAATCATCATTTTCAAACTTATGGAATGTAACAATGACTCGTTTTATACTTGGTTTATTTTGAGCGTTTAATAAGCCTTTAGTTTGGGCGCTCTAACTAACAGAGAAGTAAGTTCGAACTTACGCTCAATAACGTACTGCCTTAGAAATTAAGGAAGTATATATTGTGGTCAAAATGAATCAAGTTTTTTTTTAATTTTACACTTCTTTTCAAATAAACAAAATGGATTTTCTACTTCTAAAAAAGTCACTTCCTTATAATATGTTTACTGAATAGGGTGAGTATCGGTTCAATCCGGTTAGGCTAACCAGTTTCTTCTTATGTGTGGGTTAAAGTTAGATTAAATAGTTTGGTTATTTTAGAAAGAGTTGGTCAGGCTGGTTTAGGTTAGGTCAGAGATTATATATAAAGTGGTCGGTTCGGTTTGGTTTTAGTTTGGAAATCCCACTAACCGCAACCAAATCGAACTTGTCGATTTCATACTATGTCAAACTACCACCAAAACACTCCAATCGATAAATCGATTAGATCGGCTCAATTTGATTTCGGCTGATTTGGTCCATTTTTGCTCACCCTTATGACTGACTATCAAACGACACCTAGATATTTTTGATATATTAGTATAATTTAAAAATAGCATACGTTATTTTTTTTCAATTTTATACTATCTACTAAATTAATCTACCAATATATGTTTGTTTGTAGTATAGATTAAATGATAATTGTTAAATGAAAATTACATACGTTAATTTGGCCCTAATTAAACTATAAGCTATTCTTAATCTCTCTAACAAAATGAAAATTAAACAAGATTATCAAGGGTGAGAGTAATAATTAAGAGTGGTAATCGATGTAAAAATGGAGCAAAAACGAATAGAAATCAAAAGAGACATAAAAAGACGTGGAAGGCTTCTTCGTCGAGGACACGAGGCTGCCTCGTAGCCGGATGTGCGATAAGGCTTCTGGATGAATGATGCCTTCTTATTATCTTACATATATTTAATTGCTTTTTTTATTAATTTTTTAAAACCAAATAAATAATATTGTATCATCGATTTGCAGGAAATCAGAAGTTCAATTTGCGAAAGTGAAATTATTTCAGATTGACTCCATTATTCCTATTTTCAGCTGCAAATTTCGAGCCAGAGTAGTACTAGTGTTATCAAATATAAACAAAGTGAAATTATTTTTAGAACGACTCCCATTCTTTCTTTTCTCTTTTTATGTTTTTCTTATATATTCTTCCTATATTTTAAGCTAAGATGTTATATACTTATATCTACCAATGACAGGAAAACTTATACTGTCGAAAATATTAATAGAATAGAACTAATCACAAATTAACAAAAATAGGCAAGGTAGATCTTGAAAATAAGTCTAATTTTATTTAAAAGAACTTATCAAATAAAAAACTTTTCCAAAAGACACCTTATTAGGAATGATTGACACTAGTTTTTAACACCCCATTAAATAGAAATGGGGCGAATAGATTAAATCGAAATTTTTTTGAATGAATATAGGCTTGAAATAGAAATAGATGAAGGGAAACACATATCTTGGAAATCCTAAGCAGGTGAAAATTGAAAAAGTCGGATTGATACTTGAAAAATGAGGTCCAACGTTACTCTAAGATTACTGATACAATCTAGAAATGACTTCACATCCTTAAAGACACACCTTATGGGGAGAATCACTATTAACTTATAGATACAAACTTCTTATATCTACGTAACGTGAGACTCTATTTATACTAATAGATTATGATATCATTTCCGTAACTGTGGCATAACCTATCTTAAATCACTACTACAAATACTTTACAAACTACGACTACTTATATGAATTATCTCCGTTGATGCTATTAAGAACTAACACGTCACATTAGCAAATGAATTTTATATTATAAAAACATCTTACGCATTTTAATTTTTTTATTACGTTTTTTTTATTTATAAAGAGGCTACAAGGGGCAAGGGCACACGAAAATGTTTCGATTCATAACAGCTCCTTGGAGATAAAATTGAACCTCATCGTGGAGAGCTTCAGCTGGATAATATTTGTTTACCAGTTGGATCATAGTTCGCATGCATAAGCATAACTGAGGTAGAACGACCTTGCTGTAGGAGGCAAAATATAATTCTCACAGCTTAATTAACAGAATTTAAAAGTGAAATTTGAGCTAGACTTCTTTAAAGGATATGGAAACAAGTTCTTCATAATAGGTGTTGATTTTTAATCCATTTGGTTATATATATACAGTTCTTCAACAATCTATATTGTCAATTTCTGAAGAAAAGAAAGCAACGCAAAGCTAGAAACATTTTTTGGAGTGAAAATATCACTAGACCTATCAAGAAAAAGGCTTAATACATCGTAACCCCTGAAATTGTTTTATTTTTTCTTGTTGTTCTTGAATTTTGTGTAGTAATATATTATTTCCTAAACTTGTAAAAAAAAAATTCAAAGAATTATGTGTTGAAAATTGTCATGTCAGTAAATAAATCCTTAAAAAATACGTTTTGTTTTACAAGAGTTCAGGGTAATAAGAAAAAATAAAACAAGTTCAGAGGAGTTCTTATATATTAAGAAAAAGAGTGAAAATGAAGTATGAATTGAGGAGAAAGGTATTGAGATGTGATCATCTTCTAAAAGATGCCATTTACCAAATTTGTCAAATAATTGAATTGAATCCGATTCTATTTTATCAGTATATTTTTATTGGTTGAAACGCTTTGATTCTTAACAGACTATACGAATACACCATGGATGATGAAAGTTGAATTCTTCAATATCAATCCTTCGGTTCTGTACTTCTGTCACATATTGGACCAGTTGAACTCTATTGCCATGATCGTGATATTTAAAATTAGGATAGTCTTTTGAAGGATTATGAATCATTCACAATATTAATACACCATATTTGAATTATTCTTTTAGTTCGCATTTTATCTACGAATTAGATTTTACCGTTGTGTTGTTTTTTTGTATGTTTTCAATTATTTCAAAAATTAAATGTGAGTCGAAATTAAAATTGATGAAGTATCGATGACATTCAAGTGAATGATTAACAATATTATATTTTGAATACGGTATAAAAGGCCATATTATTAATTTGTTCAACTATTTATTTCCATACGTACGTAAAAGGATAAAACCAATTAAAAGAGCAATATTTTAAAGTAGTTAAACTATTAAAGAGCACACTGGATTGCGAGAGATAGCGTCTCTAGATAGTAGTAATAATCTTGATTGTATTCCTTCCACCTTATCTCCGTTATTGTACTTGGACGAATTTGGGATCATCTTCTATTCTATCATTAATAATATATCTATCCTATTATTTTTATGTGGGATCAGCCTAACTAAACTAACGAAAAAATAATGTCATTTATGCGTGAGATTAGTTTTATTGAATCGATATGTAAGTGGCTTTTTTCTTTAAAAAAATATTTTCCAAGTTGTTTAATTAATTAAACATTTTATAACTTATAATGAGAGAACCATAATAATCTCTTTTTCAATAAAACCACATAATTATCAGTTTCTTGTATGCAAGGATGCCAAAATTTCTTAAGAATAAAATTTCTTAATTAATTGCATTCCAAATTATGATCCATGCATGCTTCATATGTAGGTTAAAATGTTGGCAATAATTTAAAATGAGTTCAAAATGTAGTAACAATAATTAATACAACTATTTCCTAGTAGAAAAGTTTAGATATGATCAAATTAATGATCTATCAAAACAAAAATTATGATGTATTATTGCATGTCAATTTGTGTGGGTCATACTCTATAACCAATTAGTTCCATAAGCATGCATCCATTGATGATCTTCAATTTCCGATTTTATAAAGATCTCTTGCCCCACTTATCGAAATCTAGAATCCTTCTCATTTGGCCTTTCCTCCCATCTCTTTTCAATCAACTCTTTTCTTCTTTTTTTTTTGTTCAATTTTAGTGGTTCATAGTTGAAAATAATTCATATATACTATAAAATAAGTGGAGGAGCTTTCCTATTTTGTTAAATTTTTTCTTATCCTAAATGGTCACATGGGTTAGAAATGATTGATTAGTTTCATTAAAATATATAGAGACTGTTTAATTGAGAAAAATTTTCATTATTTTTTAGAAAACTAGAAAACAGAGATAGAAAAATAAAAAAATTTGTTCAAAAAAAATTTTGATTAGCAAACACATTTTCTAATTTTTTTCAATTTTTAGAGAATAAAAATAAAAAATAAACAAAAAATAAAAAACTATTTTCTTAACTAAACATAATTATAGTATTTCCATGGATGCAGATTGAAAAAATAATTAATTATGATCAACTTTCTTAAATTATCTTCACTCTTTCAATCTCTCTCATTAGGGGTGTAAATGAGCTAAACTACTCGTGAACTACTCGACGTTCGACTTGATAAAAGCTCATTCGTGACTCGGCTCGTCAATAAACTTGACGAGCCGAGTTTGAACGAGATTTTAAACTGGAATTAATAAATGAGCTGAGATTAGACACCCAAAAATTCAGCTAGAAAAACTCGCAAACAGCCTCGTTTGTGTGTTCATGAACAGACTCGTGAACAAACTAGTTTGTATGTTTTTTTTATGTATATATATACATGTTATGTGTGTCTATATATATATATATATATATATATATATATATATATATTAAATTATGAAAAATATGTTTGTGTTTAGAATAGTATTTAATATTTGGACTAAATCAACAAAAGTGCAAATTTGCACTAATTAACCATGTCTATAAAAATACAAATATACTCGTATAATATTTAATATTAGGTTAAATTTGTGAAACAAATTGAAACTTTTAATAGTTTTTTGTTCAACTACATGCTCAACATGATTTTATTGAATCAAGCTACTCTTGATTGTATTTTTTTTAGAGTTTTTGCCAAGTTTGAACTAGCAAATCTAGTTTACGATTTTATTCGAGCATTTGTTGAGCCGAGCTCAAAAAACTAGCAAACAAACTCGTGAATTCTCGAGCTTTGTGACGAGCCAAGTTTGAACAAGATTTTGAACTCGAAAAAGAGCTCGAGTTCAAGTTCGAGCTTAAAAAATTTTAGTCGAGCCGAGTTTGAACACTCCAAAGCTCAACTCGGCTCGGCTCGATTACACCCCTACCTCTCATTTGGCCCTTCCTCTCTCTTTTCAACCAACTCCTTTTCTTTTTCCAATTTCAGTCGTCAGTAGTTGAAAATAATTCATACTATGGATTAAGTGGAGGACATTTCCTATCGTTGTCAAAACTCTTCTCTCCTAAATGGTCACTTGGTTTAGAAATGATTGATCCGTAAATTCATTAATGTATCACGTTTCCAAATTCATTTTACATATTTTACATACTATTCTTTTCAAATCATTTGATAATATTTGATCGTTTATGAACGAATTTACATACTACTATGTCTAATACTTTGCATAAGATGCAAACGCAGACAAATGACTATAGTTCTTAACTAAAAAAAAAAAAAGGGGTGGATATGATAAAATCATAAGTGGTGTTTCAAGTGCTAAAATTTGACGTAATTTGTGTGAAGATGCGATAATATTTATACATCATGCTTCACCCTTTACATTTAGAATAGGAGATAGAGGGATCAGAGCTTGAAGCATATTCTTTTATATAATCTCGTGCCACTTATTTTTATTTCTCATTATTTGATCTATCTACAAAATCTTATCTTCTTTAAAATGAGGCATGATTAATATCATGCTTACTAGTTACATTCATAATCGCGATATTAGTGAAAAAATATATATGAAATATCATTCCATATATTTATAAAGAGACGAAAAAAGAATTTCGTGCAGATTTAATTGGAAAAAAAAGATAGGTAAGTATAGGTAACATAAGTAATGTGGTGAGTTCCATAGTGCAGAGTGGATTTCCAAATTTATCTGTTGACCAACCTTTCGTTGGTGTTGATGGTAACTATCAGCTGAAGGCTGAAGCAATAAGACTATACTTGGAAATCGAATTTGACTGGTGAGACCATTTTATATACGAACTATAATAAAATACTTATATTATCACCATACTCCAACGTGAATTCAAGATTATATGATCTTTCCAAATTAATTTCTGCAATATGAGGTGAATACCATAGTAAATGTTTAAATTTTAAGAAGTAATAAAATGATTTGTTTAATAATTTAATCTCTAAATGGTTGCCCATTATTTTCAAAATAATGTGAACTTTATATTCTTATTTGTTTTATAGTTCTGAATCCTTTGTAGTAAAAACAACAAAAACACTATGAGTACATTTGGCACCACAGTATTTAGCATATATTATATAATATTTTTTAATAATTAGTGATAAATATATAATAGAAAATAAAAATATTATACATCTTTTAATAGAATATGATATGTTATACACTCATAAGAAAATGTTATATAATATTGTCAACAAAAGAACCTTATATGATTTTTTTTGAGAAGTATAGATATGTGTGTTAGGACTAGATAGGGCACACATGGAATATCTAAAAATTATTATCATGACGTTAATGCGAGATGTAAAATGAGCAAGTAACACAACATGGGGAAATGGGGAGGCCCCAAATCTTTGTTGCAGTGCGTTCTTCTTCCATTCCATGCTTTGGAATTGATTCTTCTTCCACAATGGAATGATATTTTTCTTTTTTGGGTCAGTCAAAAGTTTAATATAATTAATTAATTAAAAAGTTTTTGATAATTATAATATAATAATAAAAAGCTTTTTAAGAATGAGATGATAAAAAGCAAAAGTTGACTCCCGTGCCTTACCTTCACTCAGCTTTTTAGGGTCCACATTGTCCATATCCAATTTGGAAAGGTTGCTTCGGATTAAAATAAAATACAAGTGACTCAATGTCGAGGACTCACAGATTGGCATTGGAATTTGGAAGTTGGAACCTTTATAGGTGCAGGTTCCAAGCCATAATTGAACTTAGCCAACCAAGGCCCAACATTCTTTCAAGTTAGGCTCTTCAAAATCTGATCCTACAATTTCTTTTTGGGTTGGGGTGGCCATCTAAAATTGGTCCCCTTTAAACACAAAAAAGTGACGTTACGTCCTTTTAATATGTAAAATGTTAGTAGTTTATATCCCCTTTTCACTGGCTGAATTTTTTGATTTTTAACCTTGTCTCGGAGCATTTCCATTTGTGTTGATGGTAAAGTAGGTGTTTGATTATGCTTGAAATAGGAGGTGTTTAATTAAAGCATTGTATGCTAATAGAAAAATTAATTTGATATAAATGATGGTCATGCTTCAACCATTTTGATTAAAAATTGTTGATTTAAGGTTGTCAAAGTGAATCAAAACCAAACCGATTCTAGATAATGATTTATAAATAAATGAATTACTATTTCAACCTTAGCGAGATAGTTACATGCGTATGTTTGGAGTAGAAGCAAAAACCGAATTACTTACCTATACCTTTTCTTTTGCTTGCAATTTTTTGGGATTTTGTTTTAATGTGTAATATGGATGCGGAGTAGAGTGTAGAGTAAGAGAATTGAGGTTGTCAACTTTGGATTTCAGGAATTCTCCACTAAGGATCTTTTGTTACATTCGGTTCATGACTGATGATCTCTTTTATCTTGCATATAGCTGGTATCTTGTCTTTCTTTTACTTGGTTTTGCTTCACTTGCTTTTTATGTTCATCTTTATTGTTGTTCATACTAACAACCACCATGTTTGCTTTGGTGGGTTGTGAATTTAAATGCTGTTGTTTGATAGATTAATTTGTGTTCTTTGTAATAGAGTAATATGTTTACATTGTTTACCTTTAACCACGTGTCACTTATCAATACTATTTATAAAAATATGTAAGGGGGATAAAACTTTTGTTTTTTAGAAAAGTATATTGATAATATTTGTTTAACCTTTGTGATGTTTTTGATATTTACAATCAAGTGATAGCACTTTAAGAATTGCCATTTTCAGTTGCTATAAAAGCATGACTCTCCCAAAATATTTAGGGCGATTTTCAGATACATGCGACCTAAGTTTGTAATTTACAGATTCAAGCAATCCACTTTCAATATTTTAGTAGAAATTTTAAAATTACGTGTATATGCTGCCACTTTTATAAATTACATATTTATTCTTTGTTTAAAACTTGTTTGGAATTTGTTTAGAATCTGTTTATTTTATAGACTTGTTTATATTTTATTTAAAACTTGTTTAAAATTTATTTAGAATATGTTCATTATTCAGACTTGTTTGTATGTTGTTTATATATTGTTTCTTGTTTTAAAACTTGAATGTTATTTATATATTGTTGATATATCGTTTATATGTTGAAAACGACATATAAACAATATAGAAACAACAAATCAACAATATATAAATTATAAATTTATCTTTATATTATTTTTAATATATAAACAACATTCAGTTAATATATAAACAAGAAATAACATATAAACAAGACACATTGGATTTGAAAATATAGAAAAGATATAAACAAGACTGTGAATTTGAAAATATGTATCCGTGAATCTGAAAAATCACACACATACGAACAAAATATTATAAAGTGTATCTGTAATAAATATACTCGTCCGTACAGAATAAATATTGCATTTGTTTATCATGTAATTACCACAAATATTTATAAAATCGCGTTGTCTTCCAACTAGGCCAAATGGTCCCTAAAGCCCAACCATTAGCCCAATCACTTAAAAAGAAAAAAAAAAAATCTCTAGTTAGAGCAGTGAGCTGTGATAAGAAAGAGGATAAATCAAAACCAAATCAATCCCTTTGATTCTAAATATTAAACCAAAGAAAGGTTGTAGCTAGAGTTTGTTTATGAACTTGTCGTTAGTGTAGGACATTGATGTATGCTAAATTTACATAATAATTCAAGTAAGAATATATCTATTTTCATCCTTTAAATTGTGCTTTTATGGTAAAACTTATATGATTTATATGATATTTGTAGGATGATTTAATGTGAAGAAAATGAGTGGAAAAAGATGCAAAAATGATTTGAAGTTGAAAGACCTCAAGCAAACTTAAGAAACCATGAAGAAAATGATGAAAAAAGGTGGAAAGAGGTGACACGGTCGTGGTGAAATGTGTCACAGCCGTGATAAGCAAAACAAAGACACATTTTGAAAACAGAAAATTGTCACGACCGTGACACTTCTACAACATGAAAAATCACATGACGGAAAGAGCCAAAACTTGTGGGGACCAAAGCACATTTGAAGGGCATCTTTGAAAGAATATTCTTAGGGTTTGTGGGGGACCAAGAGAGATATAAATACACCTTTTCACACTATTTTGAACATCTTTAGATCCTTTAGACCAAGAAACACTCACCACCAAAGCTTGAGAGAAGAAAGAAGAGGAGCCAAGAGGAAAGAAGAGGAGCCAAGAAGAAAAAATGGTTCCTTGAAGAGACCTATAGTCTCAGAAATGAATCCCTATCATCTTTTGTTTTATGTTCCTTATTTTTATTTTGGTGATGTTGTTTTCCTTTTAGAGGTTAGTGTTTATTTTTATTTTCTTTAAACAATTATAGTCCAGGCTTGAGTTTGGATTTTGAGCTGTAAGTTTTAATGAATACTTGTTTATTAATGAATGGGTATTGTGTTTTATGTTCAATATTTGAAGATTATTTAATGAGTATTGTGATTTATGTTCTATAATTGATGTTTGCCATTTGGATTTGATTTTATGACTTGTTATGAATGGAATGATGTTGTGCTTAGCTACCACAATGTTGTTTGTGACAAGCCTAAGTGAAGAATCGAGAGATGAAACTTGAGTTAGGTTTACAAACATAAAACTTGTTGTGCACTATAGTAGGGATACTTAGTGCCTACAAGGTGTTCAATGAAATTCCTCAAAAGACTTAATGAGTCTAATTTCACTAGGTGTGACCGAAAGGACCCATCTAGGAAGCGTAGGTACGACTCAAGTGACCTCGAGAGAAACCTTGGGTTAGTTTTATGGACTCAATCCTAAAATCAATTTCATTGATTTAGCAAAAATGAGTCTTTGCTTGCATCTCGAAAATCTAAATGCTTTTATTTGTCTTGTTATTTCGTTTTATGTTTTTAAAAACAAACCCATCACAACTCAAAGTCTTGGTGACACTCGAGGAATACTTCAAGGGTTTTATTACTATATCGACTCTGGTGCACTTACAAGAGACCCGATTAGACATTTAAAAAGAGCTGCAAAATAATCCAAGTTTTTTTTGCCTGTTCATGAACAAAAGAAAGCAACCTTAATGACTTAAACAAGAAAACTTCAACCCTTAAAATGTTAACCTGGAATTATAATTATTAAGCGAGAATCAAACAACATCTCGCGAATACCGTTATGGTATTGGAGTTCGTGTATGCTAGTATTAGGGAACAAGGAATTCTAGGTGAACACGAAATCACAATTTAAACATGCTATCAAGTATGTAATTGATCATGGATATATTTCGAATCAAGAAAATTACGACTACCACTTAACTTTACAAAGTGAAACACAAGATATAGAACCGATTATTAATGGGTTTATAGTTCATTAATACTGAATTAAAATCTAGTACTTAAGAGGTTGAGAGCCATATGAAACCAATGATATGTTAAATAGGTTTATAATTTATTGATACTGAATTAAACTCTAATACCAGTATTAAGAGGAGTCATATGAAACAATGACATGTTAATGTTGTGCTTGCATCTAATAACAAAAAGAAATTGGCACTGCAAAACATACTTCAATTTGTTGAAATATCCAAATTAAATGGAAAGGAATAGACAAAAGTTAACGACGGCGAATCGAATTGAATCAATTACTGAACCTAAAGTGTAATTATGATTCTCAATCAAGATCGATAGACTTATAGAATGATTAAATATTCGAGAACTGGATTCTCAATTAAATTTACATAATATAATAAAGTACTATCTAAAGGAGCACAGATCCATCACGAACAGAACCACGACAAAGAGGACAATGAATATCCTTGCTCAACCACATATCAATACAATCTCTATGATATATGTGATTGTACTTATTCAAAACCCTACACCAATCTCCATCCTTCAACTCTTCCAAGCAAATTGCACACACTTCTTCACCTCTTTTTTCTTCACTACTTCTGTGCTGTATTAGCGTTGGCTTCAAAAGTTGTTGTGACGGCGGCGGCTGCTGTTGAATAGATGTGTTTCTTGGTTGTCCTTGTTCAATGTCGTGGTGTGGCCGACTTCGATTAGCTATGTGCCTTGACCACAATATATCGAATGTAATTTTAAGTATGACCACAATTACAAAAACAGTTGATATTATTGTTGGATAAGGCCATTTTGCAGAGAATGGTCTCTCATGATGATCATCACCATTGTTGAGAGGAAGGTGAGCAGGTGGCGGAGGAGGCGGCGGCAGAAGAGGATCACAACAAGGCGGAGGCATTCTTTTTTTCTTTATTTTTTCCAAGAATTGTTTATGCAAAAAATTTTCTTTATGGACTTGACGGGTGGAGATCGCGTTTTACTTAATGTTAAATAACTCAATAACTATGACATTGTATTGTAATCGAATTGGGAATTAAAATTTATAATGGAAAATGGAAAATATTTTTTAATCATATTAATTATTTTTTTGGTTAAGTACTTGGTATTCTGAAATTCTTGGCACTTGAGACCTTTGGTTAAAAGAGGAAGAGCTCTTATCACTCTACTTGTTCATTTGTAGGGCTAATAATTACATAATTATTTTGCTAAAAATTATCATGAGTTAACTCACATAAGTAACTTGTATAAATATTTTTTTATAAATAGCTTTTCTTGATATTTATTTAACTTCAATAATTTTTTTATAGTTATTAAATTGTAATTCAACGTAAATTAAAATAGTATGATGTTATTTTAAAAATAAAATGCCATATATAGCATAGTTAAATGTTAATATGGGGTTGTTAAAAAAAAGTATAGCCAAAATAGCTTGAGGACACCATCTAGCTCGATATGAGATGCTTGAGATTAGTTGTTTACAGTGTCATGTGAGAGCAGCCACTGAGTTATCATAGAAGAAAAACTAGCAGGTGAACTTGGAGTTGAACTTCAAAGGTGCTACTTCAAGTATCATTCTAATGCATTTCAGTATGACAACATTTGACTGAATCTACCGCGAGAAGGTTTCTTGGAAAATAATCCCCGTGATACTGGGAAGGAAAAACTTACCAAAGCATAAGACTGGATGACAAAGAAAGTTTGAAAACATCCAGAAGATCCCTAAAAGCTAACAGCGAAAAACCCTTCCACGTGTCAGGGCAACCTCCGCATGTAACATATAGAAACTGACCAATATTCGGAAGCCAGAATGCCAAAACTGTTGATATCATTGCTCCTGGGAGTCCAAACTTAAACTTCCGAGTAAGCAACCAAGACAGGGAAATGTGAAATGCAAGTGTCACCGCCGCCAAGTATGAAATGATCTTGTTCTTGCTCTGAGCTTGCAGGAACATTTGACAAGTAAAAGATATGATGAAGGAGAACAATACGGGGATAAACCACACTACCGCAGAGATATGGTCAGTGCCACAGTTGCAATTTCTGGTGCCTGGCCTAAAGCCTTTAGAATGTTCGGCGCAAAGACGAACAACGGAATGAGACAGATTGCACATGTTGTTAGCACCAACCATGGTCTTTGAAGATCAATTCCAAGCATATGATATTGCTTCGCACCAAATGCTTGCCCACATAGTGTTTCCAATGCACTTGCTATTACCAACAAAGGCTGAAAATGAACACTTGATCAACTAGTAACATGATATCAAGACGGTAACTATGGTAGCTGTACATATTTTCATGGATACCATACAGTAAGCTAGATATTGTGTATACATTACATTTCCAATTTGACAGCTAAACTAATTATAATAAGAAATGGTCATTATTTTCCATTAACGAGAAATGCTTCCAATAGCTTAGATTTTCCTACACTTAATTAGCAGCAAATTAAAGCTTAAAAAATTTGAAGAAACAGCTCATTAATTCTTCCATCAGACTGTTCTGCTAATACAGATGTTCATATAAACAAATAAAAAAATTATTTACAATATATGCAACATTAGCAGCAAATTGAAGCTTCAAAAATAAAAAACGAAAACATAGCTCATTGATTCTTCCCACAAACTGTTCTACCAATACAAAGGTTCATGTAGACGAATAAAAAAAAGAAACTTATTAAAAAAAACTATAACTGCGATTGAAACTAAGAACAGAAACCAGAATGCCATTAGAGAACCTCAAGAAAACAGTGAAGACAAGTGAATAAGCGGCAATTGAGTAGCACCAATGTGTCCGATGAAGGCTTGAGTCACAACAGTGATACCAAAACTAGAAAACTTTGTAAATATTGCAGGAGCAGCAACAACCCACATCTTCTTCATTTCGCTCCAACCTTCAAATGAACAACTTCTTGGTTTACTGACATAATTTTGGCTTACTGATACAATGGCATCGACACTGTGGTATAGCTTCTAGGAGCGTAGAAACACCTAACAAACTAGCAGAAAAAGTACGAAATGTAAATATCTGCAACATCCCAGCTTGGAGGGAAAGAAAAGGGAAATTACACCATTTAGACAGGTTTAATACTTATTGTATATACAACCAACGAACATTCGGCAATTCATTTGTACGGTTTTTTTTTTCTAAATACCTATTACTGAACTTTGAACGGGCACTCCATATTTAACCGTGCATGTTCCTAAAATTTCTCTCATATTTTTGCTTATAGTTATCTCCTTCGATAATGGATGTAAATTTTGGTTGGTGGCTATCTTTTGGCATTATTTTCTAGTTCAGGATCCAGTCATTATCTATTTTCAAATTTACAACTTAGTACTAATTTAATAAAAATTGTTAATTTAATTCGTTAACAATTTTAAACATTTTTATTATTAAATTATTAAAATATAAACTTGTAGCCGATTCCATTTTTAACACAGCCGAAACAATTTGAAACATGAATTGTCTCTATCTTTTCACGCATATAGTTCCTTACGACATTCCGTCGTTTTTGAGAATTAGGTTCGGGTATGGTTTAATTGCATTCTTGTTCACTTGCAGAGGTTCAATTCAAATTTTATATAAAAACTGTGCGCTTTTGATTTATTTAATGATTTAGATTCTATTCCAATGAACTCAATTTTTTAATACTTTTTTTTGGCCTGGAATTTCTTCTTAATACTTTTCAATTTGGTTTCTATTAAGGTATACAATCAGTTTTTCAAACACAATTAGTGTAAGTTTTTTTTTTTGATAAAAGATGACCTCCCCACTCATTTACCAACTGAACTAGGTTGGTCGGTTGGCCTCATAGATTAGCGACATCATTCTAATGCCAGCTCAACTAGGTTGACATAATCCTGGAGCAATGGAATGACAACTAGTATAAGTTTAACGGAAATGTTTATAAGTATGGACTTAATTTATTGTTTTAATATGCCTAGCTTATAGTTTCAATCGTGTTTCAATGATGATCCAATTTAGAAAAAAAAATACACTACTATGACAAATCTTTGGTACAACTTTGAAAATATTCCTATCCTTCATTATCGCCGATGCATCTTGGGTGCAAGCAGTTAAGATTTTATGCAAAAGAAGTGTTAGCTGCTGATCAGTTTCATCAAAGTTTCAATAAAGTTTCATAGTCATAATTACAATTCCAAATATTTAATTTAATTGCAAAAGTTTCAATTTAGTTTCATTAAAGTTTTAAAATCGTACTTGTATTTCCAGATTTAAAACTTTCTTTTAGAACGCCCAGCTTAATTTATGTTGAGTTTAATTGAAGTTTCAGCATAACACGGTTAATTAAAAAGAACCCAGACAAAAAAATAAAATAAACCACATTCTAAGTAACAAGACGTGCAAAAAAAGTAAACAAAAAAAAAAATACTTAAAATAATCACAACTTTGCACCTTTTATGAAAAATAACATGTTTAAATCTTATCATAAATTATCCTGATTTTTTAATTTTGTATCGAATTTGTGACTCCGTTAATTTTCTATTTAATCTAACTGTTAAATGGTGAGTTGGCATGTTAATGTGTATAGATTGATGATGTAGCAGTTTAATTTGGTTGAAAAGCAAACCCAAATTCTAATATTCCAACCAAAAAATTCTGGCCATTAACCTTACACAACCTGAACCAAAACCCCATTTTAGAGTAGGTGATTGGTGAGATCTTGTCTCAGAACATCAATAAGAAAGTTGGGAGGGGAGCAATAAATAGTATGATTGCTCAAGCTTCTACCAATATTAGCTTAACTTATCTGCTACAACATTAGCTTCTCTGTAAATATGCTTCACTTGTACTTGCCAGCCAGGCTGTTAAATTAGTCTTTTACATTCCGTCATTCCCTCAGCTCATTGAGGAGGGGAATGTGTTAGGGGAGTGGACGAAGGAGCCACTTGTGCACCACTTGAGAATCCATCTCGACCAAAAGTTTCTTTCACATCCAGTGATTTAGCCTGTCGAAGACC
Source organism: Flueggea neowawraea (assembly GCA_948243855.1). Classification (NCBI taxonomy): domain Eukaryota; kingdom Viridiplantae; phylum Streptophyta; class Magnoliopsida; order Malpighiales; family Phyllanthaceae; genus Flueggea; species Flueggea neowawraea. The sequence continues at coordinate 21,002 of CAODLS011225518.1, forward strand.
ATGGATCACTGATTTTCAGCTCAGCGTGCGACACTGAACATGTGCCAAAAGGACAAGCAAACTCGGGAGTATTTTATTAATTAAGTTATTAAATACCACTCAAGTTACAGAAATCAATTCTCCTTATCCTAATGCAGCCAATATTTGTTCTTCTTTCTTGTATTGATTCACTTGAAATCATGGGTTGCAGCTGGATGAAAAGACGTATAGATATGTTAACCCCACCTTATCTCATAATTCAAACAGAAAAGAAAATATCTATACATATGTTATATAATTTCTTATATTTAAGTATGTTATTTATGTTAGGATTAAGCCTTTTATTATCTTTTGTTGCCAACAATGAAGTAGCAACTCGGTGTTATTGTTAGTTCTCCCAATTACATACGATGCTCAATGCAAGTTGGAATCTGTTAGAACTAAATCAATGTTAACTATTCAAAACCACTTGAGCTAACTTAAATGGATAGAGCATGCGTTATCAATTTAACATCTAGGATTCAACTTGTGAAAAATATTAAATATACCAAAAAATTTTCTTCATTTTTTAAAGATATAAATCATCAATTTCATTTTTCTGTATTTCAAATTTCGAGTATTTTTTTTTAAAAAAAAATAGTTATGTGTGGTATTTATTTTACATTTATGATTGGTGTAGTTTGGATACAAGGCCCATAAAATACCGTAAACTCTAAGTTCAAGAACCCAAGAAAGGTCTAATACCAAGAAGCTTCCACTTCAGAAGTCTCCATCGACAAATAATGAGCTATATTCAATAAGAAAATTAATCCACAAGATGATACATATTCTCTCAAGATAATTAATGGACAGCTAGTGAAGAGATGATCAACCGAAGCCTTGAGTGTGAATTTCAAGGAACCAAATAACATCAGATAAAGAGAAGAGCGTTATACGATCTTATCATGCATCTAATACAACAACATTGTTTTTTTTAAATTAATTCCATAATAATAATGGAAAATCTAAATGTCAAGTTTGAATTCAAGACTTTTTGATCTTAGATGTTAGTACTTATCAACTGAACTATTCAACATCGACTAAAACAAAAATGTTGATACAACTACTTATAGTTAGTATTTATAATTTTTTTTCTAACGACATTCGAGAAAAAAAAACTTTACAAAATTAATGTATACGGGTCCTGCATGTGTTGTCCATTTCCATATTTCGTTTTCATGCTAACAAACACATTTGCTATCCGTTGAATAGGAACCCAACATCAATGTGTGGGTAAATGCGCAGATCACTATGATAATGACTTCTATATATATAACAAAAATTGACACTCGAAACGTCCAAATCAAAATTGACCATATTCGACTACTAGATTGCATTAAGTTCTATATGTGCATAGGTGCCATTTTAAGTGCCTCGACCTTTTTTGATAAGTAAGTGCCTCGACTATGATAAATATAATATATTCCTGTCCAATTACGAGCAATAATTTTAATTACGTACGTAAATTACATATATTCCATTTTTTTTTCAATTTTGAAACTTAATTTAAAGAAAAAATTATTAATATCATTATAGTACTAAGTAATTTTCTTTAATATATCTTAAGCTTTTTTTTTTTGGCATATCTTAATGTATCTTAAGGGTTGATCGCCCTAAGAATCTATCCCTGTATATTAAGATTACAATCGACAATTACGTCCAAACAACACCTACGCTAAAATGAGTACAGACAAAAATCCAATCAGTTTGAATTTTTCTTCTTTTTTCTTTTATTATCACTTTTGGGAACTTCATATATAGTAGACTCTGTTATATATTTCTTTGGTTCTTAGACAAGAAAACTTTCTTGTAGAACCATCATGAATCGTTTGGTAATGTCCAAGTAGCCCGAGAACTCCAATTAAACATTAATGTTGTCTTTTGCGTAAAAATAAACACAAACTAGCATGCCCTTTGCAAATATTTTGTCTCGCGGTAAGTAAATTACTCTTTGTGACTTAGTTAAATGGTTCATTACGCCCTTTGCAGAAACTCCCTCGTACACCTACACTACTTCGAGATAATTAATTACAATCAACAATTACGTCCAAACAACACTTACACTAAAGCTGATTACAATCAGTGGCGGATCTAAGAGGGGTCCGGCATGGTCCCGTGACCCCTTCGATTACGTGGTCTCTTAATATATAATACACATGTATGATTTATTTATGATTTATTTGGGGTTTATTACATGTATTTACTGTATTGTATGAGAAATTTACACATTATATATAATATATGGTTTCTACTAACTATAAAATGCTACTTTATTCACCGTCGGGCCTTGCTTGGATTTTTTTCTACGTCCGTCACTGATTACAATTGATAGTTCATTGTTTACTGAAAAGCAGGTAAGCTGCGATACTTAATACTCCATTTAGTGGAGTTTTCTTCTCACTGCTAATTCACTATTTTGTGGCCTTTTCTTTGGATAAGTAAGAATAATTTATAAAATAGTGGACTAGCAATAATCAAGAAAACTCCCATAATTGGAGGTGTTTACACCGTACTAGAGGTTATAACATTGAGAATGGAGGAAAAACTGATCGAAGTGCAAATTTACAAATTTCGTCTAGTAAATATAGGGTCAAAGCATCTATATAGATATTTAATACCGAGTGATCAAAGCCCTTGGGGCAACATTTTAACAAGAAAATTCGTAGTTACTTGATAAAATTTTTACTTACTAAATAATAAAAAGAACTCAAGGTTGAGCTGTCTAGCTCGAGAGAAACAACTCATCAAAATTAATATATCTAGTTTAGTTCAATTACTTTTGGATTATAGTTGGTTGTGGTCCATTTTAAGTTAGGCACTTTCAAGATTGAGGAATGTGAAAACAGTTGTATCCTTGAATATCTACAAATTAAACTATTCTTAAAACATAGCATGATTTTTATAGCTATGGAGCAATGACTCAAGCAGTAAACAATTATTGCATGGAGAAAGACACTTACAGGCTTTTTAATTTGTTTGGTCAATTTTTTTTCAAAAAAAAAAAATTATTTCTGGAACTTTTAGTAGAAATTTTTCCAAGTCTACTTGATTTTTCTAAATTATAACGGAGCTATGCGGGATTACAATTTTATTTGATTATTTTAATTTCTAGTTTAGTTCATAGAAAAACATAAGAACATATTGGATTTACAATAAAAATTATAAAGAATCAATTTCCAACTTGTAAATATGGAATTTTATCATTGAAAATTGGATGCCAATTTCAGGAAATAAAACCATATATAATCCTGATGTTTAAAATAACCAGCCTTTTATTTACGTACGTTGCATGCTATTAAAATATTTTTATTTATAATTTAATTATTTTTTAATATAAAATTATACGTTAAATTTTTGTAGTCAATTTTTATCACATAAACTAAGGGGAAAAAATAAAATTATGTAATGAAAAATTTAATCGAATATGCCTATTTTTTATAAGTCTAATATATTTTTTAATATGTTACATATAACGATATTATTACGTTACATGTAAGTACAATCTTTAAGTGTAAAATAAAATATTACTATTATGGATATCTATAGTAAAAGAGATATACTACATAATAATAATATTCAAATAATAGTTTATTCTAATCATAGTTATTGAATTTAAATTTATTGATAAGGTTAATCAAAATTAATATGAAACATTAACGTGTATACGAATGAGGTTGGGATAGGAAATAATTTTCAATCAACCAATTACAGATTATTACTATCAAAATTAAGGATAATTATAAAAATTAGTAATTCACAACCATTTTCTACAGAAGAAGTATATATATATAAAAAAGATAGAGTAATTCAGATTGGTATCATCCTTAATAACAATAGAATTCAACCTTAATTTTAAAATATATATCAACCTTAATTTAAAAGAATTTCTATGAAGTATCAACAGATCACTATTATTTGATCTATAACCAATGTTGTTGATAACAATTAGTCATTGAAAATTAAATTTAATTTGGATAAGAATCCAGATTTGTCCCTCAAAATGGTTGTGGTATTTTAATGTCCCTGTTTCATCTCAAACACAAAATTGATAATTATCAATTAGAAAATAATTATCAATAAAAATTCATAATTCACTTCTCAGTTAAGGGTAATTAATAAAATATCTTCTTTAATTAATTATCCTTTCTTTGTAGTTGATAAAAATTACAATACCATGTTATCCAATAATTATAGTGATTTAGAACTAAAAAAAGTGATAAAATATTAAAAAAAAGTGATAAAAGTATTCAAAAAAGTTTTTTTCTCACCTCCTGACTTTTGTCAGTTATGGATCTTTGATGTTCAAAAAGAATATCAAAATCCAAATTCAAACTATAGAAAAATAAGTTATTTGCATGCGGAGCACCGACTTGAACTTTTTAGTAAATAATGGATCAATAATTAGGATATTTAATTATTTTGATTGTGTGCCTACTCCATTTTGTAGCCTCACCAGCATATTAGGAAATGGCAAATTGGCATGCAATACATCTCCCACGGAGAATTTCAGTGATGAGGCACAGTTTCTGTTAATTGGCTTAAACCCTTTTTTGTATAACCATGCTCCTATTAGTTTATTGCCTCGGATCAAAGATTTTTTTTTCTCTTTTTGAAATTGTTATTATGGAAATAAAGGAATCGACAAGTTTTCTCAGGTTGGCTACTTGTGCAGATGATTTATTGCATAGAAGTGTTAGTCAGGTTGTCTTTTGAATTAAGTTTTATGATATTAGTTTTTTTATTTGTACAATAATGTTTATAGATATCCGCAGACCACGTTATCTTGACATAATTCTTGATTGTATTTAATCTTTGTAATTGGATTTTCTCCATGTCTTGCTAATGGCACAAAGCTTTTTTTCTTGTTTGTTAGGTTACTGTTTTAGTGGCTTAGCCTTAATAAAGATCTGATTTATCCAAAAAAAATATTAAACTCTTTTTATGTATATTGTATTACATATGTTTATCGCAAATTATAAAATTTAACAAAATTGAGATCAGCCTTACACAAATTTTAGAGCCTAGATGGATAACATATTCGGATGATAGAAAAGTCTGGTTGACATTTGAAAAGGAGACCCACATTGCACTGGATAGTTTTGATACCATCTGAAATTGAGACTAACGCCATCTCGAAAGGTGCTTTCTAGGGAGAGTGATCTCCAACTTACAAACTTAAGAGAACAAACTTATAAAATCTAAAAAGTTGAATAGAGTAGAAGAGAGAGATTTTAAGGCTATGGTTAATTACATGGAATGATGGAAAGGAGAAATAGTTTAATCTACTCTGACATGGCAAATAAAAAAAATAAGAGAAGAGAACATATTTTTAGAGGAGATGAATGATAGGATGTTTAAAAAGAATCCTAGTTAAATTGGTTGTCCCCTCCATTCCACCTTGATTTGGGGTTAAATAAATTCAACTCCGGTGTGAGAAATTGAGATGAACACACCATCTACATTCCTCTTGTCCTTCTTTAAAAAAAAATCTTGTAAAACAAGGAGAAACTTAAGTGTTTGTTTAGTTTGAAGAAGAGTTTTCTTATTTTTTATTATCTTGTTTTGTTTTCTAAAGAATTAGAAAACTGCTGGCGTAAACGGATTGCGCTAATGTCCTTTTATATCTATCTCCTTTAGGTGTTTTTAACAATAAAGATATTATTTAGACATTTTAGAGTTAATCTAATTGTTAAGATTTTGGCACCACATTTAAAAACTTACTCAAACAATTGAATTACAACTATTGGATCAAATTTAAAATGTATAAGAATGTCTTCCAAAAAAATATAAAGAAAATAGGAAAAATGACCATAGCTCATCCCCCAGTGTGAATACACATTTGGAAAAGTTTAGACTATGTTTAGTTGAGAAAATAATTTTTTATTTTTATTTTTTATTTTCTATTTTTTTTCTATTTTTTGAAATTTAAAAGCATTTATAAAATATGCTTACTAATAAAAAAAATTGAATAATTTTTTTTATTTTTTATTTCTATTTTTTATTTTTTTTAAAAAATAATAAAAAATTTCTACAATTAAACAGACCCTTATTTTCTATAGAAAACTCATCATTTTGACAATTTATTTAATTTTTTATTCCTATTTTTTAATTTTAAGAGAATTCTCTAATCTATACATGCCCTAAGTTTCTCCACCTATCCCTCTCCTCCCCCTTAACAATTATTATGTCAAATATATGATTTAAACCGGAAATCAATTTTTGTAGTTTTTTATAATATAGGTTCACACGAAGAATTAACTCTATAATTCTTTGACATTTAAATACGATTTCAATATTATCATACTACAAGAATATTATAATTTTAATCAACGTTAAAAGCTTATGATTGAGTCAACGTAAAAAAAAATGCTTAATTATAATTTCATGAAAAAGACAATTTTTAAGAACAAATGTTAAACAAAAAACCCCCTTAAACTCAATGGATTGATATGATTTGCGAGGCCAATTCACAGAAAGAAACCCACACAACAACAAACATATATTCATTTATTTATTATTTGTCCATTACTTCAAGATATATTTTTGCAATAAATTGTTTGTTTAAGGATGTGATTAGTGGTTGTGCGTCTATGCCCAAGAGGACACAGCCAGTATTGGATAGAGCCTTATAATTGGGACAATTATATGCATGCAATTGGATTTTCCTGTGGACCACACTTGTTATTAATGGCCATTTGACCCAATAGAGACTAACCAATTTTTTTAATTCATCACAAGATATTGATACGGTTTGTTTTATTCACACAAATCCAAATTATTGGCATTTGTATATGGAGGACCAGTTGCCTTGATTTATTTGTTAAACATATAATATAAATCCTGAAAATGAGAAGTTGTCGTCTATCTGTAATCAATTCTTTATCAACTAAAAATTTGTAATTAAGACGTACTAGAATATTTTCAATCTAAAAAGTTGAGGATACTGTAATCTCACTAAATAGAGTTTTATCACCTTTAATGGCCGAGTTTTATTCGGATTATGTTCACCGGCAAGATATTTAAATATCGAGTAATTCAATGAATTTGAGGGTTTAATTGTTCACAAGACCTAATTGAAATATTAAAAAATAATAAAACTTTTTTATTAATTTCTTTAGCATAGAAGCAGGAGACTCTACATAGTGTTGTTGGTATGGTCAAGGACTCTAAGGATCGTTTCCACCCTAAAACGTTGCAGGATTTGAGAGAGAAAGGTTAAAAATTATTTATAGGAAGTCATTGTGGAGTGTATTATCCTTGTCCGTACACAACCTTTTTGTTGTGCGATTAAGTCCAACGAATCTCGTCGTAATTATTTCTTATAATATTTTTCGTTGGTGCTACAAATTATCAGTATATAATAATTATAAAATAACAATTAAATAATCCTCTGATGAAAAAGAATTTTAAAACTACAAAGGTTCAACTTGATCCAATTTCGTAAACTAATTATAAAATCGAAGAATATTAACCATGATCGAATTTCATAGACTAGTAATTAAATGAAATCCAAAATCAACTTGATGAAAATAATCTCCATTTGGTATGTGTAGAAAAATATATTTTAGGCAACTTACGTAAAAGTGATTAAAAGTTCCAAAAAAAAATGTTGCGACCCTATATTGCCGAAAGAGATCATTTAAAAAGAAAAAGCGAAAGAGAGCAAATTTTAGACCATTAAACATTGTAATCAAGTATTGGTAGATTCTTTGCCTCCCTCCCAATTTTACGAATTCTGCTTAATAATATTAAATAGCTTGACATTTGTTCATTTTTACATTTATAGCTCGATCTTTTAAAAATAACACCTAATAGCATCATATTTATGATTTATTGTATTTGTGACATGAATTAATATTTTTGTTAAAAAAATTGATAAGGTGACATTGATAGCGTGATGACATAACTGTCAATTTTTAAGTGATAGTCATCATGTTGTCAGTATCACGTAATTAATTATAATTTTTTTAACAGAAATATTAACTCGTGCCACAAATGTAAAAATTACAAAAATGATATTATTGGTTGTTATTTTCAAAAGATTGAGCCATTAGTACAAAAATGAGTAACAGGCGTACTATATTTAATGTTATTAATCCTGGGAATCCTAAACCAATTCTTCGCTAACATTCGTTAAAAAAAATTACATGACAATTATAATACATCTTTAGTTTAAAAGTAATTTCATTGTCTTCTGTTGAAATTAATTATATAAATTCATTTACATAGTTGCCAATAAAACGATTAATTATACAACATATCGAGTGTATCCTTATCATAATGTAGGAAAATAAATAAAAAAAGGATTAAAAGAAGGGTGTTAATCATTTATCCTAATGAGTGCATACCAATATACGAATCTGATTTATTCCACAAAACATCTGATTAACTGACATCATTTAGTTAATCATCTATTTTTGAAATAATACAACTATACAAATTTAAAAAATTCCAATTGTTTAAAAAATATCGCCATGTATTATGAATTTTAAATTTTCTATAGAGAATGCTCAATTTTAGTTTGATGAAGTGGTCTACTACACTTCCACGTGTTATGTCATCATAGGAGCCCCAAAGATTACCATGTGGCATACCACCCTAGTAAAGAGGTCACATTAGTATGTCATGTATAATAAAAAAGTCAAATAGTAATTTAACGGTTGACTATTTTGTCAGAAGGTTGAGAGTTCATGATGGATGATGATATTTTAGAAAGAAAATATACATTTTTTAATAATAAATGCGAAATTCATATTATTATTACTACTTATTAAACCTAACATTTTAGAGCTGCTTCATGTGATGCATTGACACTAAGAAACTTTAATTAATAAAAATTAAGTAGAAAACTTCTTGATGAATATATTGCTAAAGATTCTTCTTCAATGAGACTAGTTTTTTAACATATCATTAAACTCAAAAGATTATTCAAGAGCATATTCGCAAATCTCGATAGCAAATGACCTTTGTTCTATTGAGAAATTAGATGGTGAAATGTTATTAATTAATTCAATTAACTAATGTATCCTTCTCTTATTTCTCACTGGATTCTTGTTCTCAAATACAGACATAAAAATGTTGTTGTTTAGTAAAAGAAACAAATTCTTTTGATTGTTGTAGTCTCAAAACTAAAAAAATAAAATTATATTGAGAAATCTAATTTCACATCTGCACTCAAGAAATGTTCAGATTTATGTATTTAAGCTTTCTTTTAACTTCATAGATTCTTCAACCTACAAACATGAGCAAATGAAATGCACAAATATTAACATTAATTATTGCGTTGATTCAGATCATTCCATTTTAATCTACTTTTATCATATTTGTTAAATTGTTTTTGTTGATATGTACACTTGTTTGATTTAATTATAATCATACACTATGATTAATTATTTGAAGCGCAATTTGTTTGATAGCGATGAAGAAGAAGGTCTATTTAGTTGAGAAGATTTTCCATCATTTTTTAGAAAATTAGAAAACAGAGATGAAAAAATAAAAAATTTATTCCAAAAAAATTGATTAACAAACATATTTTTTAAATATTTTTAATTTTCAAAAAATAGAAATAAAATAGAAAATTATTTTCTAAACTAAACATATCCATAGTTTTGCAAGGCTAAGATTTTTTAGTTATGGGAGTTGTGGCCAAAAATAAATTTATTTTTCAATTTTAAAATTGACACCTATATGAATTCGTACTGTAAACAAACATATACATTATGAAGCAATCTTTCCTCATATTTCATTTTCCGAAGCAAATTATTGGCAGTAATTAAGAGATTGTTTAAAGCATGAGCTTTGTTTAATGGTCAATGCAACTCTTTTGTTATATTATTCCCATATGCCGTGACAAGCAGCATGCATGTCTTTGTAGAATATAGTTATAATATATTTTAATTTCGATAACTTCTTTTTCTTTTACTAGTATTCGAATTTTGATCCTAAAATATAAATATCAAATTCTAAAATAAAGATGAGCTTAAGAATTTTTTAGAGATATCTCAAGGTTCAGTTGAACTGATAAGTACATGTATCTCTAGCCAGTAGCCACTCCCAAAAGGATTGATATTCTGTGGAGAACTAAAAATAAATTTTAGTAAGAAAAAGTAAAAATTAATGGATTTGTAATTTATCAATAAATGAATCAACTCCAACATTAAAAGGTGAGAGTTCGATTCTCGGTATAAACAAATAAATTAACTTATATAAAAAAAAGTAAAACATATCCAACCTACGAGAAATATGACTTATCAAATTTCATGGGAAATAATTATAAAAAAAATAAAATATTAATAATCTTGAGGTCAACTATATAATCTTTTCATCAATAAAACTTATCTTATTTTAACTTTTTCCACATGAAATTCAGTCAAATTATACTTTATATAAGAGGGTTAGATACAAATATCTTTTTTTTTCCTTTAAAAGAGGCCTCTGATCGTGTAAAGATTACTTTATAAGATTTTTTGTCCAATAACTATTTTGGTCATTGTAAACGTAATATAATTTATATTTACTGATAAAAGAATAGAAAAATGGAAATAATTCACTTACTGAATAAGATAGATAAAATTTGTTTGCGAAATAAAAACTCAAAAAACTTTAGCATATATATTATCTTAATTACATTTATGGTACTGCTATATCTTCATGGATTTATTCCCAAATGCATGCTCACTTCTACACATAAGCAAGATTCATTTCATTAGGCATATCCAAAGAGTTATCACACTTAAGGATATATGCAATTTCGATTACTTGCCATTTTGGTAGTCAATCTCTCTATATCTTCATGCAAATCTATGAGATATCAAAGGTTTTATAGGCAGCTTAATCAAATGACTTTACAAATTTAAAACATGATATTCCAATACCATCCACCTTCTTGACCCCAGGGGTTGGGTCTGGCAGCTGGATCTTTGTTTTTACATAGAGAATTTTAGATTCAATCCTTAAGGGAAACAAGAGGTAAAATTTGTTTTGAACTTTAGTCCACCCTTTACCTTTTTTTTCAAAAAAATACCATCCACATTCCTCTTTCAATGGAAGCTCTTGAAAAAAAAAAATTACTGACTTGTTAGTGTTTTATTAAAGGTTTTGGTCACTGTCTTTTTTTTTTCTTTTTTGACAACGAGTTTTGGTTACTGTTTAATTAAGTTGCTATAGGCAAGTGATTCTTTTTAAATGAATTAGTAGAACCAAATTTGACGTAGGTTTCGGATGGTATTTTAATTAGTTGCCTATTGGGTGGACATAGCCATTACATAATACATGATAGAAATGTCAGGGTCGGATTAGATTCCATTGATTAAGCACTAATAATGTGATTAAGTTAAGTGGGAGACTAAGAGTGTCCTAGAAGCTCTGTATACTGTCTTCTTTGGACAACTTAAGTAGGTAAAAGGAAGACGAAAAGAAATGTCCAAAGAATGGAGCCTATTTAAAGCTCTTTTTCTATCTCTAATTTGAATTCCACTAATCACACGTTTTCAAAGATTCTTCTATTTTTTTTCAAAGATTCTTCTATCAGTAGTTACCACTTTTGATGTGCAATTATCTAATTCATGTGATTGGGAATATATTTCAACTGAAATTGATTTGGTTTGGGTTAAAGATCATTAATTAGTAACTGGATTAATCCAGACCTATAAGCTCATAAGTATACTCAATAAGTTTATTCCTTTTATAGTTTAGTGAATATCTAACATTATATCATATTATCTTTATTTAAATAGATCGTAAATGGTATTATTAATCATCAATTGACTTGGTAAGATAACAATATTGCACCATATTACCAATTGAACCAGTAAGCTTTGCACCACATCATATTATCCTATATATAGGCCCTTCTTAATGATACATATTATCACATAATATAAAATTTGTCAATTGTTTTATTAATTAAGCTTAATGATACAACGATTTTAAATGAGTAATGTAGCCAATAATCAATATCTTTTTCATAAATGTCAGAAATTTAGCCGTGCAAATCAAGCTACAAATCGACAATTACATTAACGACGACCCAACAAAAATATTTCACGAGAATAAAACCATGTACATTGACTAATCAAATCCTAGTCTCTCTCACAAATGGTCTCCGATAAATCCTACTCTCCACATTTATGATATAAAAAAACATTTACCATATAAAATATGCCAAATCCAAGAGGATTCAGTACCTTATCGAACTGAGCCGTGAATTGGGAAACGTGTAGGATTGAGCAAGAGCTTTGTACCCTTAACAATAGCCAGGTAAGAACCCCCACGTGTCTAGGTTTTAGCCACTTGAGCTGCCACGTGTAGATTCTATGAGCACTCCAAATAGTATTCATCTCTTATATTATAAATTATATTTATTAAGATGATTTAAGTGGATTATAACTTTTTTTTTTATATAGCCTTCAATTTTCGTAAGATGAGACTGTAAGTGTCATTACGTGCGGTAGAATTTGAATTCGGATGTTTTGCATTTACCAAAAAGGTACAATCGATTGCTCTAGCAGTCCACGATATGCAGACTTTTAGGAGACTTAGATTTTTCTTAAAATTATTAATATATTTTTTATCATTCACTCCATATAAGTTAAAAAATACATGTATAATTTGTTGAGGGTAAACTATATTATGTAATAAACTCTTCTGCATTTAAAAATAATATGCTTGTTTAGTTTAGAAATTTTTTAAAAAAATTCTTGAAAAATTAAAAATAGAAACAAAAAACTAAAAAGTTTGTTCAAAAAATTAGAAAATATTCAAATATTATTCATTTTTTCAGGAATCAAAGACAGCATAAAAAATATTTTCTAAACTAAACAGGTCTAATAGTTTTCATTCGAAAAATCCATAAACATTCGATAAAATTAATTAATCATGCAGAATATACTAATAATGTGTATAATAAAAACAAAAAATATGAGAAAATATATTATTAGAGAAGTATTACATTTTAATACTTAAAATATATAAAAATATATCAATATATATTGTAAATACACACTTTATCATTAATAATATATTATTATGATATGGTCTGCGTCGTGTAGGATTCTCTTGCTAAATCTAGGCTCATACAATTCTCATCCCCTCTTTTTGGGCTCTTTATAAACCGACACCCTCCCCTCTATTCTCTCACATAAAACCTCTTCATCCTCACATCTCTTCATTGTTGCCTCTCATTCACAAATCATTTACATCATTTCCCTTCTCACAAGCAAATTATTTTGAACCCAACATCACAATCCTCAAATACACAAATCTTTTCTTCAACATAAAAGAAGAAAAAGAAAAGATCGAATCTTGACATACATATACATATGTAAGTCTCTGGATTTTGATTTCTTGTCTTTCTTTTCTCCTTGGTGTTTTAGTTCGAGGTTTACAACGTTTGAGGACATTGTTGTTGCAGAGAGAAAGCTTGGATGTTGTAATGGAGACCAAAGGTGGCAAGACGAAGTCTTCAAGTAGTAGTAGTAGTAATTCCGTACAATACGAAGTTCCTCTTGGTTATAGCATTGAAGACGTTCGCCCTAACGGTGGCATCGAGAAGTTCCGATCTGCCGCTTACTCCAACGTAATTACTCCCAGACTTTCGCCTCTGTTTTTTCTTGATTTTAACGTTGGAACCAATCCAAACTTAGATGAGTTTCCATTGTTTTTGGATTCAATTTTGGGTTCGTCTAATTTCAATCTCTCTTTTCTTTTGGTTGCAGTGCGTGAGGATGCCATCCTGATACGATCATACCCTGCAAAAACCTTTCCTCCATTAACAATCTCTAATTTTTCTTCTATTAAGTTTTTCTTCTTCAAAAGACCGAATCGTAAAAGGCCTTCATTTTGAGTTCACCAAGTCAGAAGGAAGCAATTGGCATTGACTCGCCGCCGTCACCTATCGGATTCGAAGGTTTCGAAAAGAGGCTCGAAATCATCTTCAGCGAGCCACCATTCTTCCAAGACCCTTCTGGGCTCGGTTTAAGAGCACTGACTCGAACTCAACTGGACAAAATCCTGGGGCCAGCATGTTGCACCGTTGTGGCTCAACTCTCGAACCCTCACTTCGACTCCTATGTTCTCTCTGAGTCAAGGCTCTTCGTTTACCCTCTCAAGATAATCCTCAAAGCTTGTGGGACCACCAAACTTCTCCTCTCCGTGAACCCCATTCTCACTCACGCCGCTTCCCTCTCTCTCACCGTCTGTCACGTTAGCTACTCCCGTGGCAGCTTCATTTTCCCCAATTACCAACCTGCCCCTCACCGTAGCTTCTCCGAGGAAGTCTCCACCTTGAATGGATATTTCGGTAATTTCACCTCCAAGGCCTATGTTCTCAACGATACGATTAATCAGGATCGTAACTGGCATGTCTATACGGCGTCGTTGAATGGGAGTAAACCTCAGCCGTCGGATTTGTTGATCGAGATATGCATGACTGGCTTGGACAGGAAGAAGGCGGCTGTGTTTTACAGAAGTTCGGGGAGGGCATGCGAAATGACCAAAAAGTCCGGGATATTGGATATTATTCCAAGTCACGTGATCTGTGACTTGGAGTTTGACCCTTGTGGGTATTCAATGAATGGGATTGGTGAAAATGATTACTCCACAGTGCATGTGACACCAGAGGATAATTTCAGCTATGGGGTTTAACTATTTTGAGCTTACGTTGGAAACCCTGGTCAAAAGAGTTGTCGAGTGCTTCGGCGCACGTTAGTTCTCTGTTGCTGTCACGTGCCACAGCAGTGGGGCCAAGAAGTGGGCCATGGAGAGTGCTGACGTGGAAGGGTACCTGCCAGGAAGTGTGGTGCAACAGGAGGTCCCTGGGGGTGGTTGTGTTGTGTATAAGACTTATGTGGAGGATCATAAAGGGTACTCAGAGCAGGCGCCGCTGGGTAAGTTGGCGGTTTTGCCGTGTTGAAAGGAGGCAGAAGAGGAGGAAGAGGAGGTGGTGGTGGGTTATACGAGTTTGACTGTTTGAGTGTGACTGTGTATGTCATGTGAGTCTTGGTCAGTCCATGTCAGTCAATTCGTGTAAATTATCAGATTACAGAGTGATCTTTAATGGAGGTTGGTTTTATGTATGGAGTCAGGATTGAGTGTGTCAGTTTTGTTTGATTAGAGGTAATTGTTGGTCATTTTCCTGTTTGAAATAAAGAAGGTCTTGTTCAGCAACTCAAATCATGTTGTTCAGCAACTCAAATCATGTCAAGTTGCGTTTGTTTGAAGCTGTTAATTCAATGCATTTAATTTATCTGGCATCCGGTAATAGTGAAGCATAACAAATTTGGTTTACCAAACAAGTCATCAGTGAATTTGGTTTCACTTTGGTTATGAAAGTGATCTGAATCTTGGTAAATTAATAATGAACCTAATTGTGAATCTATGTAATAATAGAAAAATTCTTACATTTGATATATGTCCCCGTATCACATTAATAAATAAATGACCATATGAATATAAATATACTTTCAAAGTGAATTCAGTTACCTACATATTATTTTTTAATTTGAGTAATACACAAATAGAATCATACACCAAATATAAAATATAAGTATGAGTTTTCCGAATCATAGAAAGAGAATTGATTTGAACATGATTGATGGCTTAGGAAGGGAGGAGATAGGGAAGGGCGGGGTTTCATGCCCATAAATGTTGTTGTTTAGCGTTGATTTGATTCTCAAGTTTCTCTGCCCCTGTCCTTTTCTAAGATTATCTTATATGGAACATGGAATTTTTGCATTTTTATCCCCCTTTTTTCTAAAAGACTTTCTGTGTTTTAGATTTTCTAAATACTTTAGTAGCCTCCCTCGTGTTTCAAATCTCTTTAAACAAAAGCTAATGATCATTTATTCATGCTCCGCCGTTACTTTTTCTCTATGCCCATCTCTATAAAAAGAAAATAAATAAATATCTAGAATTAGTAAGAATGGTTAAATTTAGGACTTATTTAGAACGGTGGAGCATATAACATATTTGATAAATTTTATAATAATTAGTGGTAAATAAATAGTAAAAAATAAAAAATATGACACATTTTTTTATAAAATTAGTTATACAAAATATGTTATATACTCTAAAAAATATAATATATGTTATAGTTTACAAACAAACCCTTACTCATTTTAAGAGCAATCCTATTACGTGCTTTATCATAAGGTTAATAGGCCACATTACTTTTTTTTATGCCATGTCACTGATGCGCTTCGTGAAAATGAAGCGTATCATATGGTTTTGTCCACTGACAAAGTGGACCCATCAGCTTAAAAAAATAATTTTTTTAATATTTGTTATTTTTTGTTTTTCTTTTATTTATAATTTAATTTTTTATTCTTCTTTCTTTTTACTATTATGTATAATTTATTTTTATTTGGATCAATTTTTTTCATTGATAATTATATTGTTTTAATTTAAATATTTACCCAATTTATTATTTTATTTTTAAAATATTATTTTAAAAAATTCAATATTATTTGATAGATTTATTTCAAATATTATTTTTAACTCAAATATTAACTCACAAAAATATTTATGTGAAATAAATATATTTATTATTATTTATATATTGTAAATAAATTAAATGATGAGTGAAGTGATTGCGGATCTCATAATAGAGTATTATGATATATTAAAGATTATAAAGAGATAGTATAATAAGTAAAAGATTAATAGATTGTTGATGTGACAGTCTCATCAACCCTTGAATGATTTAATGCATTAGAGATGCCCTAAGGTGTAACATAAAAACAATTTAAAAGAAATTACTGCATCAAAATACAAAATACTCAAAAGGTTATGCTAAACAGTATCACTAAAAATGGCCAATTTTGCTCAACCTTAAAAACTTTGCAATATTTATTCCGTACGGATATGATATGCCTATTATAGATACACTTTACAATATTTCGTCTAAACATGCGTGACCCTGTAGATTCATGGATTGTATTTTAAAATTCACGGAGTTTTGTTTATATGTTATTGGTATATTGTTGATTTGTTGTTGATATTTGTCTGTATTTTTAAATTTAAGGCGTCTTGTTTATATGTTGTTTCTTTTTTATATATTGATTAAGTTTTGTTTATATATTTTTGATATTTTCTTCATATGTTGTTTATATGTTGAAAATAATATATAAGAAAAACTGTAATTTATATGTTGTTTATTTGTAGTTTATATATTATTTATATATTATTTATATCTTATTTTTAACATATGAATAAGATATACAATATATAAATAAGATATCAATAATATATAAATAATATTTAAGTTTTAAAACAAAGAATAATATATAAATAAGTTTTAAATAAGTCTGTAAAATAAACAGATTTTAAACAAATTCTAAATATGTTTTAAACAACATATAAGCAATTTTATAAATATGTAATTTATCAAATTGGCAGCATAAATATTTTGAATTTTTTGCCAAAATAATGAAAGTAGACCGCTTGAATATGTGAATTACAAATTCGGGTAGCATAAATGTGCAAACGGCCCAGAGAAAAGTTGTTTCACAGTCCGAGAGTGGGCCTTCCTAGAGTCCAATATCCAAAAGTGCGAACTGTTTTGAACTTCAACATCGTGTGGGCTTATTATTTTGGCACTAAACTGAAAGAAATTCTCTGCTTTCTCTTTTGTTAAAAAAAAAAGAATAATATTCTTTTTTTATAATGAATTTACTGATAAATAACTCGTAGATGTAAAGCGGCGGGTGAGAAAGTATTAATATGTAAGCCAATTTTCGGTTCTATTGTACCATGCCATCCCACATCCATAAGGGGTTAATATCAAAGGTCACTTATAAATAAGGTTGCTCATAAAATTCAAAAATTTCTGTATCGAACCAAATATCTGATCTAAAAAAAAAGAATAAAAAAGAATTGTTGGCCTTTGATGTTTCTCTAACCAAACTATCCTGAAAATTTTATCCAAAATAATTTTGATTCTTAATCAATATCCGAAATTAGAACTAAATATATTTATATAAAGATGATAATTTTTTCATATAAATATAATACATTTTAACAAAATAGATCTTTTTTTTTAAATTAAGCAAAGTATTGTTTAAAACTATATATTGATATCTTTTATCTAAATAGTACAATGATTGTTAATTTCTCTATGTTGCTTGCTGGTTTTTTCTTCGAGATTAAGTTCAAAATTAATGTCTTGGGTTTGGACTGTTCGCTATAAACATTTTTATTCATTTCATTGGTGGTTCTCTAGTTGTGCTCATATTGTCCAGAATTATTTCTGTTGGAGTTTTGGTTTAGAAATGCTTTAAAGTTCTTACTGTGCAAAATTGACTATAGGTTATTATGTTGGTGTCAATATTGTAGTATATGCAACACCTGCCATATATTAATAGTATGAATGCTAATTTTTTCTTTTTTTTTTTTAAAGAAGTTATTCCCTTCTTTATAATGATTTGAATATACTTTCCTTAATATTCTAGTTGTATTTGGTGATTTATTTTGTTATTTTTCTAGAATTTGGTGATATAATTTGACTTAATGTTTATTCTATATTTCTATACTATTTATACTTTTGTATTTAATGATGCCATTTGGACTATTTTTTGAAAAATAAATTATTTGTTGAAAATAGTTTTTTTAAGAATCTTTGAATCTTTGTCCCGATCAGATACCAAAATCTCCATCTCAAAATCCCACAATATTCGTATCGTCTTGTCCCAAAAATTCATAACTAGGCCGGACAAAAATTTTATTTCTCCAAGACGGGAACTTATTCATCCTAAACAGAATCTCTGATTTTTAGGATGATTCTGTTTAGGATGAACCTAGATATTTTCCAATCTCTAATTCAATCCCAACCCATAAGCAACCCTACTTATAAACACATTCATCCCTTAATAGTTGAGGCTAAAAAACTTGGAATATAACTTTTTACTCAAGTTCTTACACATTCAAAATAAAGCATAAGTGATCTTGGCAAAAGTTAAGGTGTGAAGTATAAGAAAATAAAGCTGATACATGTATAAATAGAAGCACAAAAAAATTGCTAATAGTTAATTTGAAGAAAGATTAACTTTGGTTAGGCCATAAGAAAGAAAAAGAGTAGTTTCTTGGGAAAATAACACGGTATATCAGGTAAAAGTTTCCTACATTGTAGCTTACTAGCTTTGTTAATCGTCTGATTTTATTCCTGCAAATGCCAAATTTGTGAAACTAATTTTACATATACCAAACTATTGGTATTTTACAGCAAAGTCCTCTATCCCTTTCTTTTCATTTTCTCATCCTTCTCTCTCACTACACTCTCTCTCTTCTATTTCTACCCCTCTCTCGTCTTTCTCCTCTTTTCTACCCTTCTTCCCTCTCCTTTGTCGTGCATGTCTCTGTCACCATCTCTTCCACTCTCTTTCTTGGCCGCCAATATCTGACGAGCACCACCAACAAATATGTCGACATCGCAATCTTTCAACCTACCCTCTAACTCGTCAAACACGGGCGAATTCGCCTTCAACACCTATGTAATGGCGTTACCATCGGAAAACATCTGCTGAATTCACCTCCAACACTTGTAATCTGAATTTTGCCCACTAATTCTTCGACATAGCCTTGGGATTCGCCTCCAACACTCACGTAACAATGGCCAATCGAGAACTTCCTTCTTCGACGTGATCTCTTCCTCTTCTCTGACCGCTGTAGGTTCGACCTGCTCTAGTGACAATGGCGATGACAGAGGTAGATGGTGACGATAGCTAGGGTATTTGTTGTTGCCTCAAAACTCAAACAACAATAATTGAGAAAACACGAACACTTGGGAATCGTGAACATCGTCTCAGGACCTAAATAATAGAACACGATAAGGTAGAGATGCTACTTGAAAGATTCTCTGATGCTCAAGTCAGTAACTATTTTTGCAGAGTATCAGTATGTGTGGAGAATAGAGCATACCTTGAGAAGTGTTCCTCATGCCTATTTATAGAGTGATAAAGATGGTTGGTAATGTTCTATAACATCTCTTCATTAATAGTGAGTTGTAACGTTTCCATTTTTATTGAATTTAATGGATTTTTATTTATTTTTCATCCATTGCTCCCCACTCTTTTCTTTGGGTACTCCAAAGATAAGAGTAAAGAATGTGAATGCTTTTTTTATAAACGCGAGTCAAACATATTGTATATTTTTTGGTAGCTGCAAAATAAGAGTAGTTAGGACAATTTGGGATTAACTTTTTTAACCATGAACAGATAATATAATGTTCCAGGCAATTGGGGACTAAAGTTACTATTTGACAGATTTTCATTGAGATGGCTCAATTATTGCCGCCCCTCAACTTGGACTGCCTTGGCTTACCATTTTCTTCCTATTTTGAATCCCAAATTCATGTGACAGATTCCCTTTGATTTTCTTTCTCAATTTGAGCAATCCAATCAAATTTTGTTCTCCCTCAATTTTGGACCGATTCCTCATTTCTTGTTTATGGAAACTTTTAATTTGCTTCCCATTTTGACTTTGTTTTTTTTCCTGTCCTCACCTTTCGAACTCTTTAAGCCTAACAATATAAGGTTTTTTTTTTGGCTGCCACTTTTTCATTTGCTGCCACCTTATGCCTCCTCTCGTCATTTGCTCACTTTCTTCTCTCTATGCTTTCTTTAATTTTTCTTTTTTCCGTGCATTTTTTTTTCTTCTCTTCAGGTCTTGAATATGTAAGCCTAGGTGAAGCTGTGATCATTTGCTATTTTTTTTTTTCTTTTCTTTTCGTTATTTCTTCCTTGGCGGCACCATTATTGCATCAAAAAGAACCATGCATGCATGCACGTTACACTACTACAGCACTGTTATTCTTGTTCTCCTTTTTTTTTTTTTATTCTGTCTGCTGCTGTAATGCATATACGTTGGTTTACAGTGAACTTAATTGAAAATGAGATGCAGACCGCTGCTTTCCTCTTTTTAATTTGCACGCAAATATGTTGATTTTGGCTTGCGGCCCAACTGAAAATTAAAAAAAAAAAACAATGCATGCACTGTTGGTGTGGCTTGTATCGTGTGCTAACCTGGATTTATATATTGATTTTTGTTGTTTTTTTTTTTCTTTTTCAGCCGTAGCTTTGGACTGAATACACCGGTGTCGGTGGTGATGGCTCGATGCGGCGACATTCATGACCGAAACGACGTGGAGTGTACGTGTTTGAAACAATGTGCCGTTCGAGATGTGCCCAGATGACGTGCCGTTCTTGATGTGTCCAGACAACATGCCATTCGCGATGTGCCCCATGACGTGTCTTTCGTGATGTGCCCACATGACGTGCCGTTTGTGAAATCAATCAACTCACTGTTCAAAAAATCAGACGATTTGTCGTTGCTGTCATGGACCAGACCACTTCGTGTTGTTGTCACCCCCACCATCACGTGGGCGTTCATGAGCCTACTTAGAGAACTTCATCCTTGTTGAACTAATGGTGATTAACATTTGAATCTATTTGCTTTTTGATGATGAACAAAATTGAGTTTGATACTTGAGTGTTTTAGGATGATCGTTCTAGCCTAATTCGAGTAAAGTAAGATACAACTTGAGTTAACAAGTTGCGCAGAAGAACCAAAGTGTCCAGAAAATTCATATCATCAGACATAAAAATTTAACTCGAGTTAACCGAGTTATTCAGGATTCATATAACTCGAGTTATTCAGGATTCATATAACTCGAGTTATCCAATTATCTAACTCGAGTTATCTATTATTCGAGAATATTGCAATGACTATAAATGTACTCCAACGACTATTTTATCTACTCCAACAACCATATCGACTTGAAAATCTATAAATACATTCAAGATACATCAGAGAAGCTGTTGTTAACCATTGACAAACATCTTACAACAACATCAAGGTTTCTTGTGCTCAATCTTGCAAATTATTCAGACACTTCTCAAGAGGGTTTTACACTTGCAAATTTATTGTTGCTTGAGAGTGTTCATTATTTATTTCGTTATTCATTGTCAATCATATCTTTGTATTTGATAGATGAATAATTTTCTTGTTTGTCTAAAAAATAAGGGTTGTATTGGTAGAGGTTTAATCTTGTACCCATTGAAGTAAGAGGTTGTATTGGTTTAATCTTGCACCTTTGAAGCAAGAGTTTGTGGAGGTTTAATCTTGCACCCATTGAAGAAAGAATCATAGTGGATTCAAATTCTCAAGGGGAAACTTGAGGAGTGGACGTAGGCTAAGAGGACCAAATCACTATACATCGCGGATTTGATTTCTCTATCCCTTATCTCTTTATATTATTATTTGTGTGAATTGGATAAATTGTTCTTACTTTGCTTTAGCTTATTTTGAATATTTTGATAATTGCAAAAATGTTTTCACACAAGTTTTAAAAGTCAAAAATCTAATTCACTCCCCTATTGGATTGTCATTTCGGGGCAACAATCCCCACTACCATGTGGGTGTTTAGGAACCATACTTGAAGAACTTCACCTCCACTACTGCGTGGGTGTTCAGGAACTATACTTGGAGAAATTCACACCCACTACCGTGTGAGCGTTCAGGAGTCTCTTCTTGGATGACTTGTGATTCCTTTGCGGTTCGTTGCTCACAGTTCGTGGCTCGTGACCTGCGGCTCGTGGTTCATGGTTCGTGGCCTCGTCTAGCTCACCAACTCGCCTCACCGAGCTCACCAACTTGCAGAGTCCATTCCACCTCGTGAAGTTCACCATCTCCTCGTGAGGTTCAACATCTCGACCCCACTTCGTGGAGCTCGCCATCTCCTCAAGAAGTTCACCTTCCCGTGAGGCTCAACATTTCGACCCCACTTCGCAGAGTTCGCCATATCCTCAGGAAATTCATCTCCTCAGGAAGTTCACTTCCTCGTGAGGTTCAACATCTCGACCCCACCTCGTGGAGTTCATCATATCTTCATGAAGTTCATCTTCCCAAGAAGTTCACTTCCTTGTGAGGTTCAACATCTCGACATCATCTCGCGGAGTTCGCCATCTCCTCAGGAAGTTCACCTTCCTGTGAGGCTCAGCATCTCCACCCCAGCTCGTGGAGTTCGCCATTTTTTTGAGAATTTTATCTTCTCGTGAGTTTCAACACTTCCTCATGGAGTTCACCAACTCGTCTAGTGCAGTTCCTCAGGAAGTTCGTCATTTCAACTCCACTTCATGGAGATCATCATCTTCACCATGATGATGTTCGTCATCCATTCCACCTCATAAAGTTTTTCATCCTCACTATACTGGTGTTCAGGGACTTTTCACTCGGTGATCGTGATGAAGTTCGTGCTCTTACTGGAATTAATAGTTTTATCTGCTGTTGTTGCTCTCCAATCATATGGCCAAATGATTTTTTGGGCAAGTCATTTCGTTAGAGTCTTAGTAGTAGTAGGAGTGGATTCATTTGCTGAGGATGAAGTAGGCAAATTATCATGTGTGCTCATGATAATACTGTTTGGGGTTTCACTTGTCATAGGCCTTAGTGAATAAACTATCGCGTGCTTTCATGACAATACCTCTTGGGGTTTCATTTGCCACACGTCTTAGCGAATTTTGGCGTTGCTTGCAAGTAGACAAATTATTCGTTCATGACAATACCACTTGGCGTTTCACTTGTCACACGTCTTAGCGAATAAACTATTACGTACATTCATGACAATATCGCTTAGAGTTTCACTTATCATACGTGTGTGATGTTCAATTTTTCA
This sequence comes from Flueggea neowawraea, assembly GCA_948243855.1. NCBI lineage: Eukaryota > Viridiplantae > Streptophyta > Magnoliopsida > Malpighiales > Phyllanthaceae > Flueggea > Flueggea neowawraea. The sequence goes on from CAODLS011225518.1 coordinate 44,685, forward strand.
CTGCGTGTGTTCTACAATGAGCGCTTGGTTTCTTGCAAACTTTATGCTCCATTTCCATATTGCAGTCTATTCTTTCATCGTGTGTTTTCATAATGAGAGCTCAATTTTTCACAAGTTTTTCTACTCACTTTGCATATTTGTCATGTGAGAGCTTGATTTCTCGCAAGCTTTTCTACTCACGATTTAGTTGTTCATTGCATGTTTTTGGTGAGGGCTTGAGTTTTAACAAGCCTTTATACTCACGCAGTTTTAGCAGCCTCTTATTCTTTACCGCACGCGTAAATAGTGAGAGCCCGATTTCTCGCAAGCTTTTCTACTCACGCTGCATTTTATCTGTTCTAAGATGGTTCGTTGTGTGTTGACGGTGAGGAGCCAATGCTCATACTCGCTCTATGTTCTCAGCACTTTTGGATACATAGGCTCAGTTTCCTGTAAGCCTTTTTGTTTCATGTGGCCAAGCACTTGACTTGCTTTAACCTATTCTTCATTCACAAGAGTAGTTATTTATGCATGAGAAAGAAGAATGTTATTCATTAAACATGAAATTAAATAAGAAAAAGTCAACAAAAGCTTAAAGAATTAACTTTTACCACCCTCTAAAGTATACCTAGAGGACAAAGCATGACATTTCTGGTGGTAGGATGCTTAGTTGGCCACATGTTGATCACTTTTTTGATCATCACCCCTCTTTCGATGCCCTATTTCATTGGTTGGCTCCCCCCTCGATGCTTTATTATTAATAAATTGGTCCAAAGGCCCACCTTGAACCAAGTTCTTAATTTCATTATTCAGTTATTGACATTTGTTCGTGGAATATCTACTCGCACCGTGGTATTGGCAGTAGATATCCACATTCTTTCCCAGAGGCCTATCAGTTCTTGGAAGAAATGACATGAGTCCAAACCCCACTATTGTCGCTAAGATCGCTGACATAGACTCGTTTAGCAGCGTGTATTTCTTGAAATGGATAAGGAGTGCTCTAAAGTCTCCCGACTTCTCCTTCTTCCTACTTGGCTCCTCTTGAGCCTTTCTCTCTCCTTCCTTTTCTTCTCTTTGACCTCTTTAGTCCTTATGATCCTCATGACCTCAGCCTGTAAGATGTACTTATTGGTTCGAACAAATAGATCACCCAAAGTTCTCAGCTAGTCTAAGGACAAAGACTTCGGAGTTGGACTGACCGCGTTCCTTGCAGCATCACGGCCACCGTCACTCCCAGTTGTGGATTGTGAACTTCGAGAGCAGTGTTCTTGAACCTATCCACGTACTATCGAAGAATTCTCATTCTGCCTCATGCTCAGCAAGTACATAGAGTCCTTTTTCCTCTTGCTATTGATGATAAAAGTGCTGATGAACTCCTTTTTGAGCTGCTCGAAGCAAGAGAGTGATTCCTCCTTCAACCCATTGAACTAGGAACGTGCATGGTCCTTCAACGTTATTGGGAACGCGTGACATACGATGGCATCTTCTAATTCATAAAGCATCATGATGGCTTCGTAGTTCTGGATGTGCTCGTACGGGTCTATCTTTCCTAAGAAAGTAGACAGTTGAGGCATCTTAAACTTCGAGGAAAGTGTTTTTCCCATGACCTCCTTGGTGAACGAGACTTTGGCTGTTTATTGCTCGTCCTCTACAGGAATCAACTTCCTTTGCTCGAAAACCTCTTTGATCATCTTTCTCACGCTTGCCATCTTTCGTGCATTCGTCGTGGATCCACTTCATCCTTCTTCGGAGGAGCCCTTAGCTCTCCTTTGCAAGTACTCTCCACCACCTTAGGCGGTTACCCAACCTGATCTTAGCACAAACTTTGGGCATCGGGGTGTTGATGTGCTCTCGTCGAGGCAAAGGATTTCGATGCTCGAGAGCATAAGAGAGTCGATGATTTTGCTGCGGAGCGTCACGCCTTTTTGGTGCTCCTCCATTCTGAGCACTTTGGCACGCAACGCGAGTGGGAACTGCTAAAGCAAGGTTGCCATCTCTTTTAAGGCTTTTTTGTTCTCCTCATTTGATCTCCTCAGCGCCTCATAGTCAGCAACTGGAACAGTTGGGATGGCCGTTCACGAGGCTCTCACTTCAGCACCAATTCTTAGTGCATCATCCTCGGGATGTCTGACTTGGCTTGAAGGCATTTGCACCATGATGAATGAGTTGGTGTTGTCGGTAAGCTTCTTCTTAAATGTCGACGAACAAAGTTTTTTATTCAAGATTCCTACAGATGTCGCCAATTATTGTTGCCTCAAAACTTGAACAACAATAATTAAAAAAAAAACACAAACAACATGAATAATTGAGAATCGTGAATGTCGCCTCAGGATCTGAAAACACAAAACACGATGAGGTCGGGATGCTCTCCGGAGGAGTTTCCGACACTCAAGTCAGTAGCTATTTTTGCAGAGTATCGATATGTGTGGAGAATAAAGCATACCTTGAGAAGTGTTCCTCATGCCTATCTATAGAGTGACGAGGATGGTTGTTAATGTTCTGTAACATCTCCCCGTTAATAGTGAGTTGTAACGTTTCCAGTTCTTATTGAATTTAATGGAATTTTATTCATTCTTCATCAGTATTCAAACCCTAGCTATCAAAATTTGGTTTGGAAAATTACCTTTCAATCATTAAACTTAGTGATATTACTCATTTTATACACGAATTGTTCACCATTTAAATATTATTTGTACATCCTAAATATACCAAATGCAATTAAAACTTATTTTGTCTAGTATTTGTATATCTGTTGTAAACTTGTGTACGACATGTGTACACTTATTGTCTACCTTGTATACTTAAAATTCAACAAAATTTCAAATTTGACCATTTTTACGAATAGTTTCTCCTTATTAATATTTTTAGAATAGTTTCATACATTTTATAATTTTGCAAAATTGACATTTATTTTATAATATTTTTGTACTTTTCCCATTCTTATTTGAGGGACAGAGGGAGGTATGTAGGAACTAGGAAGGCAAAGCTTTGTCTTGACTGAGAGAACACGTTAGGATACTGTTTAGACTATCAAACAAACCTCGGAATCTTTACAATTTTTTGTTGTTGCAGGTCACTTCCAACGTTCCAGAAATATTAACTGAAGGCTCTACCAACTGCCCAGTGCCCACTGCCACTCTTTTACACTCTTTCAATTGCCTCTCAATATGTTCATAGCTTCATATATATCTTCCAATGAAAGTTTTAATGCAATCATCTTAATTTGAAAAGTGAAATCACTAACAAACTAAAATTATAATGGCAGTAATTCGATAAACATGTATCAATCTTATTACCTTTTTATTATTATTGTTATTATTAATATTATTATTTTGACAGCATATTACCTTTTTATTATTACCTTTAAATAAAGGAGATTACAAGATATTACCATTATAACGTATGTATTGGAAGAAACAATACATGAGGATATTATAAGGTATGCATTGAAAACTTTAATTTACTTCCTTTGTAATTTTTTTTTGAAAAAAAACTCAAAATTGTGATTGACTTCTTTTTTTTTTTTGAAAAAAAAATACGATTTGGTTGAATAAGGGAAAAAATTGGTGAATTTAAAAAGGGTTGGACTTAATTTTTGAACTTGTTAAAAGGGCATAAGAAATTGAATGTAATACTCAACGAAGTAAAATTGCAAATAGTTTACTAAAACATTTTTTTTCCCAAAATGTCTTTGTTAGTAGATCAATAGAAATAATAGAAAGTATAGTGGACAAAATTTTTGAATGAACTTCAGATTGAATACACATTTCTTTTTAAATTTAGAGTATAACTTTACACAATTTTGTAATCTTATTATTATAGGTTTGGAAAATTTTGACATCCATAGGAGGACACCATTTTACAAAGGTGAATCAATATTCTAATTTTGCGTTACATGAGAGGACACAATTTTCAAATGAGGACTCAATTTTGGGGAGGTGACACAATTTAAAATTTTTTTATGTCCCATGTAGACATAATTTTTTTATTTTTGTGTCATATTAAAAAATTGTGTCTATCAAAAAAGACATAATTTTACTACGACACAATTTATAAATATGGTGGCACAAGTGGACACAAACCCGGACATTGGAAAATTCAATTTTAAGATGGTGACACAACTTTGAAATTTTATGTCCATTGTAGACACAATTTTACAAGTTTGTGCCTAGCACTGCAAAATTGTGTCTTTCTGCAGAGCACACAATTTGGGAAGGGCAACACAATTTTACCAAATTGTGTCTGTATAATACACAATTTTAAAATTTTATATCCATTTTAACAAATTATGTCAATCACAGAAAGACACAATGGGGGTGACAGAATTGGTCAATATTGTTTCGGAAATCAACACAATTTTTAATTTTTGTGTCCCACGGGAAAAAAATTGTGTCAGGACTCGTTTCTAAACCATGACTGATATACGGAGTGCACTGTTTAAGAGACTCTGATCCATCACGTATAAACCTCAGAGATCCAAACATATTGCTACCCAAATCGTTTATTAAATAATTTAATAAACATGTTCAAAATATTCATTTTATAATTAAAATGAAATACATTTATTAAAATAAATGTCATAGTATTTTTAAATACATACAGTTATCGAAATACCCAAATACAAATATAACCCACATATACCCGGAGTGGAGCAACTAACCAAAACATACAAACTAGGGCTGATCAAAAGGGCACCCACTATTTGATGGAATCCCTCACCGAGTATCTTGATGACAAAGAGTCATCAAGAACAAGAATCACCTGAAAGATAGTAACGAAAACAAACAGAGAAAAGAAAGAGGGTGAGAACCCAGTGAGGGATAACACTCCAGAATGCCTCATACGTGCCTTACAAAGACTATTTTGAAAACAGTTCACAAATACCACATACAGGTATAATTAAATATATACATATACACGCTAATACATAGTAGGTTTAAAAACCATTTCCAAAAACGTTCTGAATCAAGGCAAACAACACGCATACAATCATAACGATGATAATAATATTAGAGTCAAAATCAGAGTATACGTAATGTGGGAACAAAACAGAGGTGTGCATATAGCAGCAAAGTCAGAGGTGATGTGGTCTACGCCAACATCCAAGGTGTATATCAAATGTGGACTCTGCCACTAATCAAAATTAAATCATGTGCCGGGTCGGGATACATGGCTACCGACAGTCTTAGTAGTTGGGCCTTCGTAAAACATTGTTATACCAAAAACTACGTACCCCGTAGCATAGGTGTCCCATATCAGAGTAAAAATCGTACTAATATAGTACATAAGCAAAACATGCAGATCAGAATAAAAAATATAAAGGATATAATAATATATCAGAGTTCGAAACAGAGTAATGATTATTAAATTATATAATCAAATTATTAAATTAATCAATTCTCGGATTAGTCCAATTTCAAAAATCCTAAGCAGCACATAAAAAAACAAATAGAGTTTTGAGACACAGTCTATGTGTGTTAAAGTTGTCATCCATTCATCTAGATGTCCAAGTTGACAATCCAATCAAGCACCACAAGCCAGTGGCTAGTCGTGCTGGCGGAGACACAAAGTTGAAACAAATTTCAAATGCAATTATGCATCAGAACAAATCAGAGTGGTCCTCGTAAAATTATGAAATAGTTATCAAAATTTTCAAAAATTATAATTTAATCTTCCACGTAGTTAGAATTATCAAATCAGTCCTAAAACTCTCAAAAATTACAGAACTCACCTAATTCCTCAAAATTACAAATCTAACATCAAGTTTTTCAAAGTTACAAATCTATAGCCCAATTTTCTAAAATTACAAATCGATTACTCAACTTTCAAAAATTACAAATCTGGATTCACTTTCCAAAATTTACAAAATTGTACCAAATACAAAAATTTATTCTAAAAAATACAAAACTCTCTATTCGATCGATACCCGAAGTAACCAATCACCCACATTGGTCAATATCAACCGCAGGAACATTAATAAATCAACAATTTCATCAAACAAACTCAAAAATTGTTCAAAATCAAGCAAAACCGTCCAAAACCCTAGCCCACACAAAAATTCATCAAATCTCTTGATTTGAGACTTGATTCTTGTTAATCTAAGTCCTTACTAACCTATTCTAGTAACCCCAAGCATTCATTAACTCAGAATCATGCAAAAATACGAACCCTAGATCAATTTGGACTAAAACGGATTTGATAAATCAATGCATGAAAATGAAGTTTAATCCAAGAAAGAGATGTAATCTTACCTTTGAAAATGGTTAGAAAGTTTTGGGTGAGAAAGTGAGTGAAAACCGAGTGGGTTGGGGTGTTGTTTTTATAGACCTGCGAATCGTTAATCGACTACCCAATCTCGCGAATCGACTACCTAAGAACACTCCTCACTAGTCAACTCCCCAAACCATGGGTCGACTGGTGGAAGCTGAATCTCCACATATTGATTCTTTCCGCTTCTCCCATCCAATTTGATCGAACACCACCAAGATCAAATGTCTTAAATCACTCCAAAACATCATCCAATATCCAATCATCATCTCAAACACCAAATCATCTTCTCGAACATCCAAAGAATATGATCAAAATTGAACGGAACAAATCGAGACTGGTTGGAATGCTACAGAAGCTAGGTCAAAAAACGGACGGGGTATTACAAATTGTGTCCGTCCAACTAAGACACAATTTTATGAGAGAGACACAATTTTGTCAAGCATTGGGAAATTGTGTATCTTCTGGTCAATATTTGTGTATCTTCTGGACTTAATTCGGTCAATATTTGTGTATCTTCTGGATATAATTTTTCCAATTTTTGTCAAATATTGGGAAATTGTGTTAACTACTAGAGGATATAATTTTTCAAGAGCGACACAATTTGTCCAAATTGTGCAAAAGAAGAACACAATTTATTAATTTTGGAGCACACATTCAAAATTGTTTCCCTGACAGGAAGACACATTTTTATGAGACAAATTTGAAGTTTTGTGTCCCTAATTAACACAATTTTTCGATGTTGTGTTTGCCATTTGCAAAATTGTGATGGAGGACATAATTTCTATCGCCACAATTTTTCAATAGGGACACCATTTTGCAAAATTGTGCCCAAGAGGAACACAATTGTCCAATTTTACGTCACACATCCAAAAATTGTGTCCCTCAAAGAAAGAAACAATTTTAAGAGAGACACACAATTCTATAATTTTGTCTCATGTGGACACATTTGTTCATTTTTGTGTCTCGCACTGCAAAATTGTGTCCATCGACAAATGACACAATTTTGCAAGGTCAACACAATGCAGAAAAATTATGTAAAAGAAAAACACAATTTATTAATTTTATGCACACATTCAAAATTGTGTCCCTGACAGGAAGGTCACATTTTGAGGAGGCTCACACAATTTTATAGTTTTATGTCACCTGTTGACACAATGTTTCAATTTTGTCCGCCATAGCAAAATTGTGTCCATAGATGGAGGACATCATTTTTCAATAGGGACACAATTTTGGAAAATTGTCGAAAAAGAACACAGCTTTGAAATTTTGTGTCACACATCCAAAACTTGTGTCACTCGTAGAAAGACATAATTTTCAGGGAGCAATTTCTATAATTTTGTATCTCATTTGGACATATTTTTTTCATTTTTGTGTCTCGCATTGCAAGATTATATCCATCGGCGGACGATACAATTTTTCAAGATCGACACAATTTGGACAATTGTGTCTCCAGAAGAGACAATTTCGCTAAATTGTGTTCATATGGGACACAATAATATAAAATTGGCTACATCTAAACGTTGTCATTAAATGGTTAAATTTTGCTGCAAAAGATTTTTTGATGGAAAAATTGTCTGTAAAATAAAAAGTCGTCACTAAATAAACACCATTGGAAAGTGACTTCTTTTATTGCAATTTTTTTAAAATTTCTTTTTAGATCATTTATTAAATTATTAATACTAAACACCTAAACAAGAAATGTATTCAATCATTGATTTTTTTTCAACAAAATATTATTTTTTCATTGTAGTCTTACTCCATGTTTAATTCATCTATTTCTAATATGACTTTTAATTCTCCAAAATTAAAAAAAATATAACTATATTTCATTTATTAAACCATTAGTCCGTAAAATATAATTACATTTCATTTTTTAAACTTTTATAAATTTATCCGATTCTTGTAATCTATCCTTTAAAGAAAGAGAGAGACAAAAAAAATCTCATGATATTAAAATCAAATAAAAAATTATAAGAATAAAAAAGAATATTGAGGAAATTACACCCCCTCTCATTTTTTCCATTTTGATTTCAAATATGCAACATAAAACGTTATAATATCTGACATAAAACACTATTATTTTTAATTTCAATAATAACATAATATTTATACATATTTTTTATTTTCTCTATATTCAAACTCCCATCCCTGTCGCTCTCTTCCTCTCTCCTTAGATGCCTTTCTCTGCAACTTTTCTCTCCTTCCCACCTCTCTGTCCTTCTCCCTTCTCTTTTTCCTCTGCTCTTTTTCTCTCCTCTCTTCAGTCTCCCCCTCCTCCGACGTGATGTTATCTCGATTATCCTCCTCCCTCTCTCTCATATTTCATAAAGTCGATCTCAATTCTCCTTAGTTTTCCACCCCCTCTCTCCCCTTCCTCCGACCTGATGCGAACAAGAGTGAGAGAGAGCGTGACTCGAACAATAGAGAGAGAGATTGTGACGCGAAGGACAGTGAAAGAGAGAGAGAGAATGACGCGACGACCTGGAGAGAGAGGGGGAGAGGGAGAGAGATGTTGACGGGATAGGGTGGGCCGACATGAGAGAGGGTAGCATCGAGGGGATAGGGGCGGGGGCAGCTAGGGTTTGTAAACCTTAGCTGCATCCCATGAAAGAGATGGAACCTTTTGTTAATTTTTTCATAGTCCCTAAAATATTTAATAATTACAAAATCTGTCTCCAAATTATTAAACAAGCTTCAAATATTGAAATTAACCAAATTAAATCAACTAAACAATTTTAAAACTTATGTATCTTTATGTACAATTTATAAAAAAAATAGTTGAAACTTGAATGAACTCAAATTGGTACATAATGTACACATTTTTGTGAACATTTGTTGCTTTGTTCTCGTTTCGTATTCGTTTTGTGCTCGTTTGTACTTAGGTTGTTCTCATTTTGTACTCGTTTTTATGCTTGTTTGTACTTAATTTTTTCTTTTTTTGTACTCATTTTCATATTTGTAATACCGAGAACAATTTTTCTCATTATTTTCTACTCGTTTGTGCTCATTGTACTCGTATTGTTCTCATGTTGTACTCTTTTTTGTAAGCATTTGTTGGTGTAAGCATTTTTTTTTTACCTTTTTGTACTTGTTTGTTCTCAACAAGCTTTAAATAATTCGTATTCATTATGTGAACATTTTTTGTGATGTACTCGTTTTGTACTCATCATTTTACTAAGTGATGAAGAATTAGTTAATCGTTTAAAACTCTATTTTGACATGTACTTGTTTTTGTTGGTGTTTGTTCTCTACTTGTTATTATTTTGTTGTTTGTACTCGTGTTGTTCTCGAGTTATACTCGTTTTCACTGGTCAAAAGAGTGTGGTTAATGCATAATCAACTTTCTTGTGCGTGGCCGTCAAACGGTGGTATTTTATAAATATTTTATTCCGTGTTGCTGTTTTTGGCATGTTGAGGTATTCGTGAAAGTTGCCTTCTTTTTGTTGTATTTTTGTGTAGTTAACCCAAATAATATTACATCTCTTTCAACTCTGTTGAAATCTCCAACTCCTAAAATCCTCCTCTTCTATAAATCTGAAAATTACAAATTAAATGCTCTTGCTTCGTCAAAAACTTAAAGCACCCGACTATAAACACCGGCTTCATATCCTCTTCGACTCCTCTTTGTCCAGTTTTCTTGCTGACATAAAGAATTGTTCAACAAAGAACACACCAAATGAGTACATCACAAATGTGCTATAAAATATTCTTTATAAATATATAATATGCAGAAATAAAACCCAATTTGTCCGAGTACATCAAATGAGTCAATGAGCTATTACTTCCATGACACTTTATTACAACCCTTCAAGATTGAACTGAGCACCCCCTTGGCACTTGTTTCGTAATGATATGATCAAGAAAGTGCAACTTCCATAGAAGTAACAAAATTGATAATGTTTGATTGAAAAAGGTACAAAACAAAAAGAAATTTTGATCATCTTGCTTAATTTTTGAAGAAATAACTTTTTGAGAAGGGAGATATCTAGAATTTAATTCACTGAAATAGGTACTTGAGCCAAATAAGCACCTAGCATCCGAAGAGAATTCTACAAAATTACCATCTTTCATATTGATTCAGCTAGGGGTGCTCATAGGTTGTTTTGGTTCGAAGATCCCGAAAGAATTAGAACCGTCTCGAAGTCCCAAAATCTTGATTTTCCCAGAACCAGAATCGTCTCGAAGTCCTGATAGAAAAATATTCAAAATTTCGGGACGGTTCTTCGGGACTTTCAAGATGGAGAAAACGAGATGGTTCCAATTCAGTTCTTGAAGATTTTTTTCCAACAAATTCAACTTAAATGCAAAAAAAAAATAATCATATCAATCATAACTTAAATACAAACAAATTACACAACATAAAATTAAATCACTAATACAATCAAAGGCAATATAAATCTTATCAATCATATGTTAAACACACAATCAAATACACTAACATAAACTCAAATTCCATCAATCATCTCTTAAACATTCAAGCAAATACATAACATAAAATGAAATCCCATCAATCATCTGTTAAACATTCAACAAAATACATAACACACACACACACACACATATATATGAAATTTTCGGTACTGATTTTGGTTTTTTGGTTCGAGACGGTTCTCGATACGAGTGTTGCTTAAGATTCAGAACTATCCCAAATAAAAATTTTGGAACAGCTCAGTTCAAAGAAAGTCAAAAGTCAACGGATTTTTTTGGTTCTCGTTCTTTTCGGTTTGAAGATTCAGTTTAATTCATGAATCTCCAGAACTTGTGAGCATCCCTATATTCAACATATTGCTTATTCAGTATTTTATAATTTTCATTTTTTTTAATTTTTTCACAATACAATTTCTTCAATTTATTAAATTTACAATCTATCATTTTCAACAAATCAAAAATAAACTCCAATTCTGGCTCAGAATTTCCGAGAATGATTTATGCCCCACTAAACCAAAAATCAGACATAAATCTTACAAAGTAGTATATGTATGTAACCGATAAACTCATAAAGAAAAAACCATTTCACGTGCATAGCAAAAACAAAATGGGAAGATAAACCAAACCAGAACAGTAATGCTTCATGACACGACATTTCCATGAATACACACATAAAATATTTGAAGTGTTTCACCAGCACCCACCACCATCTCCATAGGTTTCTTTTCTTGTCTTTGCCTTTGTTTTTTCATGTTTTGTCTTTTTAATAAAACGACCATGGAAAGACACATTGTAAGCTATATTTACATGTCTTAGTAGTCTATGAAATGGGTCCTAGACAGAGCACTGTCTCTGTTTTCTGAATCTTCTTCTTCATGCAATGTCACTTCACAATTCAAGCACCCATATGCTTCTAAGTTTAAGCCTTTGTTTGGCATCCTTAATGATACTAGAGAAAGGAAAAAAAGGAAAAAAAAATATTTTTTTTTCATTTCTCACAAATTTAGTGAGAAACAAAAATGAACTTTGATTTATCTCTTTTTGAATTTTTTTCCTTTTTTTATCATTTTTTACTGAAACAATAAAAAAAATTTGATTTCATTTTCTTTCTTTTCTTTTCTCTCCCTTTACATTGAAATAAACAGGGGCTAAAAGAACTGGTTTGGTATGGCCCAGTCAAGAATTTGTGTAAATAAAATCATGGAAGAGGAAATCTCTGTATAGTAATGGATAAGCTTTTGGATTAAACCCAAGATATTGCTGTTTGATAGTGATAACATATAACATATTTAGATAATATATAATATATAATATTTTTTAAAAAAATGTATTTATTTTTTTATTATTTATTTATCACCAATCATATATTATATACTATATATATTATATGTTATCGTACCAAACAAATCCATTAGTAATTACTAAAAAGAAACTTAAATTGTATATTCGCTATTCAAACAATTGGATTATTAAAATAGTGCTAAATTTTCTGCTTTTTTATCTTGCAATTTGTTCTATAGTTAATTTTCGAATTCTGCCACAAATAAAACACATCCCATTAAAGAATTGCAGATGTGTATTGCCAGCAAAAAAAATAAAGAAAATAACATGTGCAATTAATTTGCGGGTTTCATAGTGGAGGTTTTACTACTCCTCGCCAATCCATTGCTTTGTGAATTATGCTTAACAAAAATACTTTTTATTTATAAAATATGCTATTAATACTACAATATATTTGAAATAAATAGACCTGTTTACAATATCCTACATGTTGTCCACTAAAATTTACATTTTGCTAACAAATTTAGAAAAAGAAATAAATTATAGATCAAATTTACATGAAGCATTTTGAACAATAGTAGTATTACCATTCCGGTAATAAAAAAAAGATATTAATATAAGCAAACACAGCCTGCACATTTCCAAGAGAAATAATACAATAAATTATAGTAATGAAAGGGACAGAAGCAAGACTACTGACTGACAAAATAATTTTGAATCCACAATGAAACAGTGTTTAATCATTGAACTACGTATCCTTGCAGAGGGACCCAAATTACAAAAAACAAAATTTAAAAGCTTCACTGATCAGATACTTGGTTAGGTGATCTCTGCAATAAATTAAAGACTTGTTTGTTTCAACAGTATTAACCATAATTAAGCACAAAATCATATAAGGATCACTGCAACAACTTTATCTTATAATGGTATTCAATAATTCAATTCTTCAGTGGAAGGAAAATGAAGAGAAAATAAATAAAGATCAGCTTAAGTTGAATAGCAAGCTAATGTGTCAACCTGTTGAATGTTCTTGATGGACATAAATTGATCAACAGTTGATCAACAGTTGAAAGAAGAAAAAAATGGAAAATAAAAGTTACATAAATCCTATATGATTCCTATATGATGTTTAATCATAACAATAAAAATAAAAAGAAGAAAAGAAAAGAGATTGAGCCGACCAGCCAATATCACCACCACCAACAACCAAACACAACCTTAAAATTACCAAAAGCCAAGGAAGCAGAAGAGGAAAAAGAAGAGAGCATCTTGCAAGAAACAATGCTGCGATAGTGAAGAAATGTTGCTCTTTCTTCTACAATCACTTAAGTCCAAAACAACATTACCCATTTTCTTCATATATGAATTCACCACCATAACCAACCAATCACATGCCTCAATATAGCTCCTCCAAGTTCTTCCAGCAGAAGTCCTCACCATGTTTCGCCTTAAACTAAAATAAACCATTCAAAGAAAAACAAAAGAAAAATTAAATTTTGGGTCAAGAAAAGAATGAAGAGAGTTAAAAGACATGGACACTAAAAAACATTTGGCTTAATGTGCACCTACCTTGTTGGGTTTTGTTGTCTCATCTTAAACATGACCAACAACAGAAACCATAGTCAAAGAAGAAACAAAGGAAGAAGAAGAGTGGGGGAAGAAGAAAGGGAAGAAGAGTGGGGTTGTGAAGTGTATTAAAACAAAAGATCTCTTGCAATCACTTTACTTGCAGAAGGAGCCCCAAAGATTAGCTAGATTTGCGCAAACAAATGTCTCTTCTCCTTCCTTTTCATTACCCCACTCATTTTCTCATTTCCACATTTCCTATTCTACCCTTCATTTTCCCGGAGACTTTAATCTTGAAAATATATGTTCAATTCAAGTCTTGATTGTTTGATGGTGAGTATATTAATGTTGAACAAATAATATACCATTTTACTTAAAATGTTAAATATGAAAAAATATACTTCATTAAAAGGAAGAGATTGAATAATAATGATTCTATACTAACTAAAAATCGAGAACAATAATTACTTATAAAAGTATTTTTCTCCTATAATCAATTGAATTACTTTTTTTTTTAAAAAATAAAACTATAAGTGTTTAAGGTTACTCGTAACCTACGGTTTCTGAAGTCGTTTAGTTGAACGTCTACTCAGTGTTTTTATTGTTATTTTATTAAAGGACTCAGTTCCTAGTCCATCAGGCTTTTCATCCGTAACTCAAGAGTTACTTTAAGAGTCATGTGGAACGCCTATTCAATTTTTCACTAAACATAATTTTATTTTAATCCCGTTAGAGTAAATCTGACTTTTGAATCAAAAAGATCCAACAGCCAGATTTTAATTTAAAAAAATCAAACGTCACTGGCTTTGCGCCTGACACATGTAGTCCGCCCTCCCACAAAAAAACGGACTACGACATAAGAATATAATAACACGTCTTTATGTCAATAACTAAAATTTTAATACAGAATCTTAACCGCTTTATAATTAGCCTAAGTCAGTAACAGACGATATAATATAATTATAATTATTCGTTTGAAATTTTGCGATCAAATATATGAAATACTGATTGTTTAAAAAAAATTAGATAAAATTACAAAGTTTGTTCCATGTAATTATTTTGAGACCTAGAGGACCTGACACTCCTGACGAAACAGGCACTATAGTCGAGGCTTTAAAACCAGTCTTTATCGAGACAACCACCACAAAGCACCTCCACCGCAACCACAACGCAACGCTGCTTCTCTCTCCCTCCCTCCCTCCCTCCTATCCTATTCCCTTTTGGCTGTCCTATTTTAATTCGCTCATTTAGCTGTAACCTAGCTCTGACCACTTGGTCAAACATTGCTACTACTATAACTCTAATAGTTGGGTCCATTTTGAAATTTTGATCATTCTGGACCCACGTTTTTTTGCTAGGGGGACCCACATTGAGCAGGAATATTATTGTCATTATAGCCTGGAAGGGTAATAGTACCCCGGATTTTACGTGCCCAATGTTAGAAGAAAGTGTTGTAGGTGAGAAGAATTGCCCTTAATGGGTTCCTGCAGCTGCTTGACTTGCTTGGGTGATCAAAAATGTGCTTCACCCCTCGTTAAGGGCCCAGCAAGGGAAAGAACTGTAAAGCAAGAACAAGAACTGTAAATTCGCCCTGATAAACACCCTCTGATAAACTCATGAATGGCTTGAATGCAACAGAGACTATTGGTGTAAATGCGCTTAGTCATAGTGATTCATGAGTCACTTACTATTTAGATTTGTTTGGAAAGCGTAGGATTCAGGTAGTTTTTTGTAGTGACGGAGCCGGAATAGATTAGGCGAGGAAGCCTTATGATAGATAGCACGATAGCAATAAACTTGATTAATACATTATATCAAAATGAGTAACATTACATTTTTAAAATGTATATTATTAATAAATTTTCAAATACTAAATTTTTAACGTTTGAAACAATTTCAACTAGACTATAACTTTAAACGTAGGAGAAAAATTCCATATACGATATACTGTATATAACAAAATATTTGATATGTATGCATATGAGATGAGACATTCTATTATTGTTGGGGGACCATTAAAGTATAAAACCTAAATAAGAAAATTACAATAATTTGGTACGAAGATTTTTTATTTTTAAATAGCAATGGATTTCTTAAAAAGAAAAATTTAAACCACTTTGATAATTATTGGAAATTGAGTGGCATAGAAAGACATCAAAGAGTACAAAGATTTTAGATATATGGGAATGATAAGACACCAGTTTGACCTGCATAAAACATTGCAACATAGGAAATCTGGATATGTTCTGGGATTAAGCAAGTGTCGGACACGTGTACGGTGATTAAGGCTATGGTGCATCACTAGCAAATAGCAATGCAGCTTGCTTAGTGTTATGTGCTTAATTCCTTTGGTTAACTCAAATCAAATTAAGCTCACAGAAAAGGGAAGAATGTCTGAGGCAAAACATCATGGAAAGAGCAAATGTTTTCTTCTAAGGCAACAAAAAAAACAGAGGGAAAGAGAGAAAAGTACCTGTAGAGAGAAAGAAGAGGACTCTTGAACCCAGGCAATCAACAATCTTACATCAGAAGGTCCTGATTAATCCTGTAATCAATGAATCATCAAAATCAACAATTCAAAACAAAACACGTATGGAATGATAAAACAGTCTAATTTTGTAAAATCTAAGTTATATTCGAACTAGCTAAAATGTTAACGTAAATAGGTCATATCCTTAAAGAATTAAAGAGTTATATTCGGTGTCGATCCTATTACTTGGCTGAGAACTAATCTGGAAGATAAAAGAGGTAGTTGTGGACTTAACTTCAACATTAAGTAGTCGGGAGTTTAATTTATCAAAAATTAATAATGGAGATTATTGTATCGCTGTCAGATATATTAATGAATCTACAAAAACATATATAATTAAGAAAATTAAAATAATGAACAGAATAAAAGAGAGAAAAAAAAACAAATGAAGTAAAAACAAGAAGAAGAGATATGCAGATCAGAAGTGAGATATGGGAATATTGCAAGAATGGTGGAATTTTGGGTTGTCACTATCCAAACAAGCATGTGGAGCTTTTTCTGATATATTTTCTTTAACGACATACAAGCACAAGCTCAAAAGAAGAGAAGCTACAACACACAGAATTAGAATTATATCAGTACTGATCTCTGCTGGTGGAGAAAAACAAGAATGAATTAAAAAGAAAAAGAAGATAAAAGATTTGCAATCATTTTCAACTCAGATCTCCAAATATCATATTGTCAACATTACTGAAATCTTGGCAGAAGCAAGAATATATATCTATTAGTGATTAAAAAACTACTGGAAATCAAACTCTCAACCCTTACCTCCGAAACATTACCATACAATATACTTGGATGGTTGGTCCAACAATTATATGTTTTGTTTGATCCTGTGCAATGAAATGCAGGGGGAGAGGTAAGGAAGTTTATGGTTACAGAAGTTGAGAGAGAAAGAGAGAGGCCACGTTAAGGAATAACTTTATCTATGATAATGCAATAATTCTTTTTACATTAATGTATTGAGAAAATATATACATTGATATTTATTTAGTAAAGCCAGAGTTCTGTGCTTCTGCTCGTTACAGCCTTGTTATTCTGATATCCATCTTTTTTCTTTTTCGTTCTTTCGAAAAAGCTTCAATTTAGAAGCCTTTGGTTAGCAGCAATTTTTTTCGTGTCTGTAAAGTGTCTCATCTTCAGTGTGAGATGATAACAAAATCATGGCCTTTTTAACAAGCCGAAAAAGAAGGAATAAAGGGCTTGTGAGCCACACATTATTGCCTTTCTTTTTTCTTTTCAAAATCAGACATCAGAGTCTTCAAACTTTTCGGAATTGCTGCTAATTCTCCCTTACTCTAAGAGTATAAAAATAGATCATACAATTTTTCACAATTTGAAAACTCTAATCTATAATTTTGCATTTATTCATTTCTTAAAGTTTTTATTGTCATTTAAACTACAGATTATTGGCTTTTATGAAACACCAGAGACTTGATATGAAATTTTATGTTTGGCTTGTGTAGCTGAAAATATTATTCTCAGGAAAATGTTTTTCATTTTTTTTAAATGATTAAACTTATAATTCATAGTTCAGTAACATCATCTTTCAATGCTGAAATAATTAATTTTTGAAAAAAAATGTTCCATCAAATAGAGTCAAACATAAAATCGGAATATCACATGTTCTTGCAAGAAAAATGAGCAACATGTCTTATTTGGTTGTTTGTTTGTGGGGTACGTTAAAGAGAAGATAAGAAGCAGTTTTTTGCAAAAATAAGGCTGATTTTCCATTTAACTGAAATTAACTTCCGTCGGGTCCATGCCTCTTGTCACGACCCAAATGTCGTGACGACGCAGGATGCGTGAGATGCTTGCTGGTGAGCTAAAGTCCGGGTTGCGGGGCAGCGGAAGGTGTGAGTACGTGCCGTAGATGTTGCGAATGTCTTGAGTTAGGCATGCCGACCCAATTGAATTTGGGGAGTTTGTCGCTGGTCTGGGACTTGACTATGACGGATATGCGTGTCATCTAGACACCATACTGGTCGGGAGCTGTCCCTGCTCCCCTGATGAGCCCATGGGAGGGCGAAACCAGTAAGCATCGGAGACGGAGAAAGGCTGAACCTCGGGTATGCGCGAGTCCCATGGTGCCGCACGGGTGAAGTCCCTGCGCTAAAACTCTAAGCCCGTGACACGCGGCATGGTTGCTTAGTCTAGGAGCAAGAATTGGGCCACAAATTTTTGGGCTAATGGTGTTGGGGCTTCCTTTGCAAAGAAGTGTAGCAACAAAGAAGACAACGAACCCATGATTCAATTGGATATGGCTTCTGTGTTTTTTCTTTGCCTTTCAGGCCTGTAAAACAAGAAGGTTCTGATCAATGGCCTTTCTCTTTTTTGAACCAAGCATCCTTTTGGAAATTGTAGTCCCGTCCCCTTACAGTTGATTCTAGGTGAGATTGTTTGATAAATAAATTGCAAAAGAATAGATTATATCAGTGGCTAAACCAAGATTCTTCCTAAGTAGGAGCTCAATCTTGGCTTCGTCATTGCTCTCGTATGAGGGTATCTAAGGTTTAAACTTTAAAGAGATCACGCAAAATTTAATATTGGGTTCGAGCGGTGAAGAGAAATTTGTAGCATAAACAAATCCATACAACAAAAGTACAACTGAAGTTCAACTCACCTAGACTGTTGACTCCATAAGAACACTAATGGTGTCCAACTCCAACAAGAATTCAAATTGTCTTCGTCATTGAGGAACAAAACTCGTGCAAAGAAATGTGAAGCATTTCATCGCATGTCTCAAATATGAAAAGCCAACATCAAAACTAAATAATTTCGTCACCTCTAATATCAGTGGAGATTCGAATCAATTAACAAATGAAGATTAACAAATCAAACATGACCTAAAATCAATCACAAAATTAAGTCCATTCAAATCAATTCATTCTTTAATATTGGTATATTTTTTATTTAAAATAATGAAAACCATTTCCAACTTTAAGTCCCCACCATTTAAACTTAATAATTTTTCCATAATTATAAACCGGTCCTCTTCCGCCAACAGCCATCCTCTAAAAGCCCACTTTTTCTCCTCCTCCTCCACAAAATGCAAAACCCAACTGTGAACCATCCTCCGAAGGCCCACTTTCATACACCAAACACACTCTCTCTTCAACAACCTCTCCATCACCATCAAATCCAAGAAACCATTGCCCTTCCTTCCAGAATCCGCATCTCCCTCCAAGAATTCGCCTCATTTCTTTTCGTCCTCGGCGTCACTAGTGCTGTCGGCCAAGAATTCCTCCCTGTTCTCTCTTTCCTTACCGCTCTATACAGGTGTTGCCTTCCTTCCTTCCATGGCCAGGGGTGGAGCTCCCCCCCATTGGCGCTCCTCTGGCAGAAGCACCTGCTTGGCCGTAGGTAGCTCCGCCCTGGATTATATAATGAAGAGATAAAGATATTAACACAAGTGCTTAAAAATAAAGTATACTTGAATAATAATAATATATGTAGTTTTAATATTTCACAAGCGCATACCTAATAGCGTGTAATCCTTCTTGCCATCAACATAAGGGGTGATTAGAGTCAATCTAATACTAAAAGTCTGACATTTCTCTCCTCCAAATTAAATATTTAATTGACAATTATGTTTTAAGTGAATATTTTGTTAATTTCCGAAGGCATAATTTTTTACAAGTCCCATTTTGTTAATCAAGTTTTAATTCAATTGTAAATTATATTGCGATTTAAATTTATTAAGCAATTGTCCAAGACGTAACTAAATGATTCAATAAAAAATTAGTCACAAAAAAGAACAAGTCCTTACCTTTTTATGAGAAAGTGAATCTGTTAACTCCAATATATATGACTGAGTTATTTAGCAGACTAAAAAGAACCCTCGCATAACTAGATTTTTTTAGTTTTGTTTTGAAAATAAGGATTAAGGTAAACATTATAAAATATTTTATCGCAATTATATCGTTTTGGTGTTTTGTTCTAAAACTTGTTAGCATAAAACTTAATTAAGACGTTGATCATGTGTTAGGATATATTATGATTCTAGATAGAGCGAAAGTTTCCTAATCGCATCACGTATATACATTATATAATCTGAAAAGCAAGCAGTAAACAACGTAATTTCCAATTCAAAAGAAAAATCATGATTTCTATGTTGCACCTTTTGATTTATCAGTGGGTTTATCTTTTTCCGTCAATGTTAATTTCTTAATATTACAGCAATTTAACGAGGTTCATTTTGTCTATAACTAGGAATCAAAGTGACAAAAACGTGGTTGGTTTCATTTCACATAATTAAACAAATTAAGCAAATAATCATGCTTCTCTTTATCTCAAATAAGACAATTACAGTGACGAATATTTTAAAAAGCTACATTAATGTGTTAACTTTTATATCGTTCCGAGAACCATTATTTTACATTTGAAATTCTTTTTAGACAAGTGATTGTCTCGCGTGTGCGCTTAGTGAAGGAGCACACAAGTGGATCTAATACCACATTTTTACCCAAAACCTTAAAACAATGGGTTATGGTTCACACTGGATTTACACTACTTATATGTCTTTCACACACACCACGCCTCTTTGATGTGGGATTTTTAACTATTCACACTTACTTTCCTAACAATCTCCCCCTCAAATGTGAATCTCTTCTACATCAGACTTAGGCATGTTCCTCCTACAACGGAACCATTCCAAGTATTAGGGAATTTCCTTGGGTCTCATTAAGTACTAATGTGGAATTTAACCCAAGAACACTTTTCATGACTCCACCAATCTACGAGCTGGCCCACCGCTCATACTAGACAAGAGTTTTACCAGTTAGCACAACTCTTCATCGTCCTCAGGCCCAGTCATCACCACGATGTCACCAAGAGTTTCACCCATGAATGCACCTTCCGTCTAAGAGCTTTTTTCCTGCCATTCACACAATAGATCCGGGCTACACCAGTTAATACAACTCTTCACCACGTTACCGTACTCATCCCAAACCACCACCGCACCATACTCGTCCTTGTCTGCGTCTCAGCCGAACCGTTGTCTCTGATATCACTTGTTGGACTCGGAGAGCCTTAGAGAGATCTGTCTTGCGCGTGATTCTAGTGAAGGAGTACACAAATGAGTCTAACATCACATCTTTAGCCAAAACTTTAAGGCAATGGGTTATGAGTGCACACAACTTATATGTCATTTACACACACCACGCATCTTCAATGTGAGACTCTTAACTATTCACACTTGCTTTCTTAACACTTGTAGTTGGCAAAACATATTCAAGATACTGGATACCTCTCGTAAAAAAATGAGTCTGAGCTTATCACGACAGTCTGTGGTGATTAAAATTACAAATTTTGTTTCATTAATTAGGTTTTCTTTTTTTCCCTCCATGAATTATCAATTAATCTATGTTTTCCGCATTTCATGTTCAAAAGAAAAAAAATTACGTTTTCCATTTAAAAATGTCACACGCTATATGTAGCAGCTTAATGAACGTTAATATCAGCATTTTCCCAAAAAGTTCTGATATGGTGCATTTCTTTTATTATCTTGACATAGCATATTATTGTTAGAAAAAGAGTTTGCCCATAGTGTGTTATTGGTTAAACCCAAACTAGTTAGGTGTCTGATTGGATTGAATACTAAATGGATTTTGATTAAATCATTCTTGTATGGGTTTAGAAATGTATTTTTATTTAGCTTAGGAGAGTCCAATTCTTTATTAGTATATAAGAACTAACAGAAATCCTAATATAGAACTAATCAAAAGATTGTTTACAGAAAAACAGGTAAAACTCTCCTTCTCGTGTGTGCCATCAGCCTTGGTGAAGAAGAAGGAGAGATTTTTTCTTTCATTGCACATGCTCGTTTATCTTGTTGGAAATCCTTCTAATGGTTCTTAGGTTGTGAGTACATTCCAAGTTTTCGTCGCTTCTGTGACCATGGTGATTAGTAATACTCCCTCCGTCCCATAAATATAGATTTGTTGACTTTTTTACATGGATTAAGAAAATTGGTTGGAATAATTAAATTTTTGAAGAGTTTTCTAATAGTATCCTTAAAACTATATCTTAACAATTAATAACATAATTTCCAATCCATTAAAAGAGTAACAGATAACCACTAATCTTAAAAAGAAAACAAGTTTATAATTTGCGACTGATAAAAAAGGAAAACTTGCCTATTGTTATGGGACGGAGAGAGTAACTCGTTTTTTAAAATATCCAACAGATTATGTTCTGCTGCCACTGTAAATCACTTGTTTTGTTTATTTGGTATTGAATGAGTTGAGTAATAATATAGAAAACCACTTCTGACGGCATTGAATGCCTTGAGGAATAATATAGAAAACCACTTCTTATCGTAAAAAGAGTACCGAATTGAGCTTTAGTGCATTAGTAATATATGTGATCAGATATATATTAGTGGAAACATATATATATATCGAAATTGTGCTACATGTGCTCTAATTTTGGATTGGAACTCTTTTAATTATTATGCCAACAGAAAACCACCATGCCCACAGAAAGCCAAAATATCTATATATATAAAATGCATATATAATAGATCAATCACAGTGACGTTAATTATTGTAACTAGGTTCTCCTTTATAATTGTAGGTGGTGGAGGCCACACTTTGTGTTGGGACAAAGTGGATCCATGACATTTTTAATCTGTCCATGCTCAGGACAAGGAAACTCGATCCCAATACACCCAACGAAATTAAAGTATAAACCAATAGATTTGTATAGTGTAGTGATAATGACTCATTTCTGGTATTAACCAATGCAACATAAAGAATGTGAAGTTTATTATATATGACATGCTCTCATGCCTAATAATTAGATTATTTCAATAAACACACACATATATAATGGGAAGTTAAGGTTTAATCCTACTTGATATATATGTATAAATATGTTAGGGAATGTGGACAAAATCAGATTTTAAACTTCACTTATCAACAAGTTTCAGATTGATTGGCTCCTGATATAAAATTAGAGTAATTTATAATCAAACAATTCAAGTTCAAATTTCACTACCATCAATATTAACTAATTAAATTGAATTAGTCAAATATAAATGAAAAAAAGGCCTGTACAAATTTCAAGTCCTGTAAGTTTTTACTTGAAGGAACGTCTTAAGAAACGCGAATAAATCTAAACTTCGAATCTCGGTATCAATTCAAGTTTTTAAGTGAATTAGTTCCTAATAAAATATAATTATGAAAGACAAATCTGATGTACGTATACAGAGAAAAGCTAACCTTCATGCCTACATAAAAATATGTAAATGGACCTACCTTCATAACTTTGGTGTGGCATTATTTGTGGACATACGGGGCCTTGATGATCTGTATTACATACAAGTAGAGATTTTGGTTAAACTTGTTTTGTGGTGGTCTATGCACGTTTGTTGGAAAATCTTAATTATTTGTATCATCAAGATTTTTATTTCGTCTTTCTGTAATTATTCAAACTTTGCTTAGTCATCAGGCTTATGTTGCTGAGAGTGAAATGCTTGGTGTGAATTAGTGCCCAACTCTTTTTCATCTTTGCTCAATAAACGAGCAATAAAAGTGAACTAATTAAGCTTTATATTCTTTAGTGTCATTGCCATAGTGTCCAAATAAAGAACATTTTCATTTTTTTTAATTTTCAAATTCAGAGACGAACCTTACCCAATTGGAACAAAGTTCTTTCTTTGTATTTTATAACATTTCTAATCAATTAACAATTAGCAATTGTTACTTATAAAAAAAAACAGTAATTGTTAATGGATGTTTGTAACTTGATAAATGATTGAAGAAGGTGCATGCCTTGATTTTAGATCGCAATAATTGATTTATTGTTGATATATTAAAGACAAAAAAAATTATTCTGATATCATGAAATTTTACATAAAGAAAAATAGTGGGAGAATACATTTATTTGATAAGTGTGAATTTTATTAATGCCTAATTCACAAAGAAGTGGACTAGTCAACGCAGGAGAAGCTCCAAAAATGAAGAAAACCTGTTAGTTTACATCTGCACTCGAGGTCTGAACACCTGAATACATTATAGCCAGTGAAACAAAATTCTTTATGTTTACATTTGACTAAGAACGCACAAAAACTAATGCTTCTATCCTCTAGTGAAGTGTCACGTCGCTTGAAAATATGAAAATATTACAAAAATATAGTGGCAACTTTATTTTCAGAAATGTATTTTTAATTAATATATTTTCGATTTATTTTTTCCTTATGGCACCATCTTTTGGTTTATTTTTAGTGTATATGCCATTTTCTTGAAAAAATTTTAAACCATAATTTTTTTAGTTATTTTCAATTTTTAAGGCATTTGTGCTAAACCCATCAAAATAATCCTCAAATATAATGGATATATAAAATTATAGATATAGAAAGAAATTTCGGTTATTAAGATGAAAAATAAATTTATTTCAACTGATCTAATTATGATTTGAACTTCATCTATTTATATATATGTTATAGTTTAAGGTTAAACTGTATATAAAGAGAGTTAGAGAATGTTCAAGCATGCAAAACTAGCTTCATAATTAAGTCATTGTACTGTAATCAAGGGCGACGGATAGACGGTAGTGTCTGCAAAAAGAGAAGCAAAGCCCTAATTAGAAGAAAAGTATCTCAATTTGCAATCTAAAAATCAAATTATTAATTGGTCCCTCCATCGGTAACATACTATTTTTTTCCTTCGATCACGTTTTACATGACGAAGAATTTTCTTCACCAGAAACAGCTTTGCATGCCCTCCTGTCTAGGGTTTCGCATGATTAGTCTTGTCAAGCTGAAACTTACAGTTGATTTTGGTTTGTCTTCTTCCATAATTGACTATTGATAAGCTAATTGTATATGCATGAAACATGTTTTGCCTAATTTATTTACGTAATTATTGGATATACGTTGAGGAATTCAACCTTTCATTTAACTGCGTGCGTTTCTACATTAATTAATGTTGTTAATATATTCACAAAAAGAACCGCAGTGCTTTAATTTGTTGGTCAGTGGCTGCATTTTAGAAGAATTAGTCGATTATTTAGTTGTTGAAAATTTAATAACATAAAACACAGTGCTTTAAATTCTCAAATAATTCAATTTCTATATTTTCAATTCAAATTTCGTTAATATAGGTAACATCAACAAATAATGGATTTTTATCAAAAAACTTAATCGGTGCCATGGATATTTCGCATGAGTTTGCAGAACCCATGAGCAATTGGTCATGCACCAGTGTTGTTATGCTTGGAGGGTTCTAACCGTTTTCGCGGGTTTTGATCGTTCTTAGCGTTTCCATTTTATTGCATTCTAGGTGAAAATGATTTGTAATTTGATCAAATTTGTGTATAGTTTATTTGGGTGATTTTGTAGGCCAGACCAATTTTATTACTTGGATTATCTAAGAGATTTGCCTAATCCACTTCTTTGTGAATGGGATGAATAAAACAAAGAATACATATAAAAAAAAAACTTAATCGGTGCCATAAATGATACAATGTTCAACAATTAGGTCTTTCTAAACTTAATTTCCAAATTTAGAAACCAAAAGTTATGAATTGAATATACATTGAGAATTTAAAATTGATTGACCGTTACCAAAAAGAATAATATTAATGTATCACTTCTCTAATTGTTTATTGTCACTTGAGAGTTACGTTCTTGCAGTTGACATTATTAATGATGATAAATTAATCTTCATTTCGAGAATTAATGATAAGTAAATGTGAACTCACTTCATGTTCAAAGTCGAAAGTGGCGGATAGTACTTATGTTGGGAGGAAAAAAGAAAAACAAAAAGCGGGTAATGACTTGTTTTATATGTAAACGAACATGATAACATTATATGTGAACTTACACAAAAAACAAAAAAGATAGCATTATGAAGGGTTTAAAATTACTAATTAAAATGTCTACTCCAATATTTTATCGAGTTCATGATTCTAACTCTAACGAAATATAAAAATATGCATTTCTTGTTGTATAATCGCATAAAAAGTTAGGCTCGTATATTTCGCATGAAAAACTAAGTTCGAACCAACATATGAAGATGTGTCATTAACCAAATTTCTTTAATTATTAGCAAAAAATACAGCACTGGAGAGCCCATAAAAGAATAAAAAGAAGAAGACGCAATGAAAATATAATGAAGCATACATATAATTTGTTTTCAAATCTCAATATTACAATGCAAACGAAACTTTCACTCTTTTCTTTTTTTTATGGAAACTTTCGCTCTTATATGTAAGAAAACTTTCATAGTAATGATGTGGTTACCAAATTATATAATAAGGACAAAATAAGCAAAAATATTAGTGTTGTAGGCTATATTTTTCGACGATCGTTAGGTCTCCAATGAGGTTTTATTTACTTTCAACTTGTTCGCTATGGACTTGAATTCTCATGGTTTTGTCCCTAAATAGGCATCTCAGTGATTTAAGAAAGGACTTGTAAGCGATTTTTGACATTGACTTTTAAACGAGCTAAGATCGTGGCACTATGATAGGCCCCAATCTAGGATAATGGGCTTATAAACACAGACTTGCTCGATTCCTTACAAACGACATCAATGGTTGTTGCTTTAGTTCAACAACGATCTTGAGAATCTTGAAGTTGAATACATCTCTTCAAATCCTGCAAAACAGAAGAAAGCTGGAGGTCGAGGGCTCATCCTCCAAAAGCACTCTAACGCTCAAATTAGTATTTTTGTAGAGTGTAAACATATTTAGTGGGTAGTCACGATATACCTTTGAATGAGTACATACCTCCTATTTATAGAGTAATTAGGAAAATGAGTGACAATATTGATAACTCTAATATCTTAGAATAGCTCTTATTCTCTGGACTATCTCCTGATCTCTCAAAGAATGTCTCTAAGAGTTCTATCCCTTATCTATTAATTATACGTATTTACTCTATTTTGAGAGAAACGTTCTAGAAGATGAGCTCTCTTCCTTCATATGAGCTTCATTCAGATTTGCTGAGTGTAGGCTTTTGACAGTGTTGTGAGCTTATTGAGTCTAGGGCTACGTAATATAAATTACCAATTATTAACAAATTAATTATATTATGATATATTAATATTATGTTGGAGTTCCGACCAACATACATATAGAAATCTGATTTCCTTTTTTTTTTTTGTAATTCGTTTTTGTTGGTATATAATCATTTTCCATCAATGTTGCAGATTATTAGGCTCGGCCACATCTCATAAAAGCAATCGAACTAATTAGGAGTACACTTAATAAGCCAGGCCGGTGGACACAGTCGAGCCTTATTACACCATAAAACATAGTGGCTTGGACCTTGACGCACCACGTCCTTGTATTTTGTGGACCATTGAGGTCTAGACGAGACGTGTGTAGGTAGCCGTGATTCGATTGTATTTCATGGACGGTGTGGGGGTTTGGTACGTCTATTGACTTTTCTGGTCAGTTTG
>CAODLS011225520.1:0-19842 GCA_948243855.1 Flueggea neowawraea
ATAAATAATTAATAATAGTAATTTATAGAAAAATGAATTTTTGAGAGAGTGTAGAAGAGATTGAGATTGAGAGAGAAAAAATGGTGTAAAATTGGTAAGAATAAGGTGGGGTATTTATAGAGTTGAAAAAATAAAAAAAAAGAAGAAAATAACTGTTGGAACTGCCGGTTGAACAGGCGGTTCGCGGTTTTTAAAACGTGGAACCGGAACCTAAACCGTAAATTGCCGGTTTTGGTCGGCCGATTCCGGTTCGGTTCCAGTTTTGACCGGTCTGGTTTCGGTTCGGTTCGCCAGTTTCAGTTTGATTTTTACAACTCTGCTTCCACCCTCTTCTCTCGGCTTCCATCTCCTCTCTCTCACCTGCTCTCATCCACTCTCCTCTCTTTGTTCTCGTTCGAGCTCTCCTCTCTCGTTATCTCGCTCTCTCTATCTGTCCAATTGCAACAGAAGACGAAGATGAGAAACACGATGGAAATCGAAATTCGAGGTCGCGATGGAGTTGTGAAGACGCCAGCGATGTGTTGGATGATGTTGCTGTTGTCAATTGCTTTAGTGGCACCTATGGTTGTGAGGCACGATAAGTGGGAGGTGGCGGCTGCGGTTTTGAAAAACCATGTATTGTATGAAATTTGTTGTTTTAGCCTTGGATGTTTAGGTCATTAGTTTTAGTGAATATTGTAAAATAGTCATTTATTTTGTAAAAAATTGCTTTGTACGTCTTTGGATACCTTTAGGCACTTTTGTAGATCTCCGTAGACTATTACAAAGACCTTTGAAGACCTCGTACACGTACACTTCTATACACCAAATTGATAACCATTAAATAATTAATTTTTCGTAAATATTGTGTACTCCGAATACCTATATACACCAATAAATCAGCTTAATTTAAAAAACAATTATCATACTAAAGAATTCATTAAAATCAACTTTCTTATAAAAAAATTGTGAAATCCCTTTTGAACACTTCTGTAGATCATTGTAGGCCTTCTGGGAAAATCATATTTTTAAACCAAAATTCATTTTTTTTGAAAGAATCAATTCTCGAGAAAATATGGCGATTTCTCACAAAAATGGCATTTTTAGATTACAGATCCTGTTATAAGTCATCTATGGAGAGCCACAGTTAGGAAACCGTTTGAGGAATTATCCCCAGTAGTAGATCACAAGGGGCATATGAACCAAGCCTAAGATCTTTTTTTTTTCTCAGTTCCTTTTTGTGGAGAATAAGAATATTATAGTTCACCAGCCATGTCTACACTAGTACCTACCGCATCTTTCTCTTCTTCCCATCCACTGTCAAACACCTCAAACACCAACCCTATTTTAGAAATGATTTAGCTCGCCTCTTTTCTTTCTTTTACCTACCATGAAACAAATAAGATTGACAACCTAGTGGAATATTCTTATGTTCCTGAAGGAGCTCAGATCACCTCTTCGTCTTACCCTCTTATGAATCCTTATGTAGTCTATTAAATATCTAGTGGAGTTAAAACCATCTGCCAACTTCTAGGTAGAAGAAGACCTTCTCCTAAAGAGTATGTCCAATCTTCTAACCTGAGTCAATGCCTGTTACAGGCTACTGAAGTAGAACAGTATGTTACTCCTAAAGTTCCTCAAAATCTTATCAAGAAGGTTACACCCATTTTCACTAGGTGTAGTCATACTGATGCTCACTTATAATGGAAGAAAGGGATGCTATGTTACTGCTAAGGTTGCACTCCTTGATACCAGAGTGATAACATATGTACATGATGTAAATGACACTCTCCTGACTACCCTAAATGCAGGTAGCGTGATGCTCACCTTTTTCCCCAACTTTATCATGTCTTTGATAGACCCAAATATGTCAACATGCATGAAGGTACAGATCCAGATCACAGGAGTTCAGCATGTGGCTTCTTCTCAAATAGCCACGCTACACCACGAAGTCTGCTGTAGGGTGCAAAACCATGCTGTTGATTTAAACAACTATGGTACAAATGATGCTTTGTTCATCCTCTTTGAGGTTGCAGAGAAAGTTCCAACCATTGTCCAAGCCCCAAGGCAGATGGACCATGAGGCTCTAAATAAGTTGATTCCAACTTCCTGGCTTACTAATTATGAGAAGATAAGGGAAACTGAGAAGCCAGTTTAGTCTCAAAATGATACTTTTTGTAAAAGAAAAAAATGGCATAGTCCAGACTATTTTTAAAGATCCAGATGACCCAGGAAGCTCAAATTTTGGTTCCTCAATCCATCCAATGCCAGCTGATAAAAATATTCCTAAGTCTATTTCAGACCCTTTGGTCGTCCAATCTATACATGCATGATTGATGGACACTTTATTTGGGATGTTGACCCAAATATATGTGAAAAGGATTTTGATTGTCACTGCTGTGATAATGAAGAATATATTTTTGAAGGAAACTGGAAGATAAAAGATGTCAAGGTGATAAAAACTAGATGGCCGTCTTGTCATCCTTTTCTGAAAATCCTCCAGATAAGAATGATGGATTTTCCCCTTGGCTGGGAATTTCAAAAGAAACAGTAAAATGTTCTAATGAAAAACTTGCAGAAGAATGGAAAAGAAGATTCCCCCTTCCTATCTACAAAGAGGCGTTGAAGATTTTGAGAAGAGAATGACATTGTAAACCTTCTCCAAATTCTGTTCCTCCTGTACCAGCTATTCCCTATTTTATGTCATCCTCTTCATCTAAAATACCTGATCTTAATTACGATGATGAGTATCCTCCTTTGGCTCATCACACGACAGTCAAGGAGTTCCTTTTCGACCATATTTGAAACCTATGACTGTGAAAGCAGATGATTCTGTTGAACCATTAGCAGTAGCAGAAGAAGTGCTAAATTGGCAGACTAGCAGTCATGTGGCACAAAGGAATCATCTAATCAGGCAGGATGCAAAGCTAGACAAAATCCTCTATGCAGTTGAAAAACATGAATCTAAACTGGATCATGTTAAGATGGGAATACAAGACCTCCATTATGAAGTCAACAAGAGGATCACCAAGCTAGAGAAGACACTAAACAAGATGGCAAACAACAATCAATTTGGCCCATCTTTTGATCAGAAAGAAGAAAAATTGAAATACTTAAAAATATAATCCAGGGGCATCAAGGAAGATTTGAAACATCCTTCTCTTTTTGATCCTCCTCTTAACGGATATTTCTTTATGCAGCCTTCAGAGCCATCTCTTCCCCAAGGATATATTTTTATGAGATCTTTTGAGCCATATTCTCGATAAAGGTCTCTGTTTATGAGACCTGCTGAGCCACCTCCTTATTTAGGATTTATGGATTCAGCCAGAAGTTCTGTAGTACCCTTAATTTCCTCACCCTTTGAGGATTTTAAAAAGAAGGAAGCTGCTACGAAAAAGACACAGAAGAAACAACAAATTCTTAAAAGGAGACAATATTCTTCTTCTTCTTCTTCTTCTTCAGATAAAGAACCAACACTAGCTGGAGAAAGTCAGCCTCTACAGAGTATATGGCATTCAAAAATCCTTTTGCCCCTCTAGCAAAGGATTTAGACACAGACTCTTCCTCAAACATGGATGCAGATAGATCTAGCTTAGAATCTAAAAGAATTTTAGATTTGGAGAATGGATCTTATTGAAGAATTGATGATTCAAGTGCCAGTTCTGAAAGATCAGAAGTCTCTAAGTTATCTTCTGATTCAGAAGAAAACCAAGTAGATATCACTTCTATTTTGATGTATACGCCAGCTCCAACAGAATCATCCCAGATTTCCTAGATAGAGATAGAATATTCAGAAGATGAACCTATTCCCATTTCTCTCACAAAGGAGAAAAAGCCAAAAGGTGGTAATTGGTTCACTATTGATAATGTCCATATATCAAAAAGAAGAGAAAATGGTGGAGTTAAGTGCCTGGGTCGATCTCCAGCGCAATAATCCACAAGCAACAACTGAAGAAATTCTCAAAGAGCTAGCCTCAAGGTTTGTTGGAACTTTGAGAGACTGGTTCAACTCTCTCTAAGGTTATCAACAACAATAATTTATCCAAGAAGAGATAGATGAAGCTCTTGGAGTACTTTATCAGGATTCATTGGAGATTCAAGGAGTTTTCTCAAACAGATAGAGCAAGACTATTATGCAATGAAGTGTTGTTCTCTATAACAAAGGGATCTTCATACTCATTACCACCGAATGTCACAAATTTACTACCAACTTGGAGGATATAACAGCAAGGAAAGTAAACAAGTCTTTGTTTCTTCATTTCCAAAACAATTTCATCCCGAGATAAACAGATTGATTATGGTTTATGGTAGGGACATCTCACAACATGGGTTTGCAGAATTATTCCAGTATGTGACACAAGTACTACAAAAGATGTGTGAGCAAAAAAATTTCTTTAAAATGTTCTCAGAAGACTCTAAGTTGCTAAAATCTTGTGATAATTCTTATTTGAAGATCAAATGCAAAGACAAAAAGTGTGACTACAGAAATGGTAAAAAAAGCCAACACTGGAAGAAGTTTTCAAAGAAGCAATTTTTAAGAGGAGGCAAGTTGAGACTTTATTTTCGAGGAAGGAAAAAGAGAGGTTTTCTTTTCTTCAAAAAGAAAACCTCTAGAAAGAAATCTGATCATTGTTTTCTTTGTGGTCAGAAAGGGCATTTTGCAAAAAAAATGCCATAACAAAAAGGACAAATCTGCAAAACTGATCTAGCGGGTCATGAAGATTTCACCGTATAATCTTGAGCAAGATCTGGATTCTATATTTTCAGAACAGAGCAGTTTCAGTGATCCAGATGATGTTGTTTTCACACTATTATCATCAGACCCAGAATTTGATGCTTTAGATAGCTCGGTGTCAACTCATTATCATGAAGAATTTATTTATTCTCTCTGCCCAGACATTTGTAGTACCCCATGTTGAAATAAAAATTCTCAAATCCAAATATGATATTCCTGTTAAAGCAATTGGATTTATAGATACCGAAGCAGCCCAGACTATGATCAATCCAAAAATCCTTCTAGGAGCATGGAAGGAACAACCAAATCACAACCAAATATGTCTCAAAGTATTCTATTGGTATCTAGATTTTCCCAGGATCTACCATCTGGTTAAGGTCATTGGCACAGAACTTCCAAGAAAGGATGTTGTTGTGAGATTGATGTTCTCAGTCAGCTTCAACAGATGCGTTCGAGCAAAACTGGATTATTTTTCCAGAAGCAATTTAAACCATTTACAACTATTCAAACTCTATTCATTGCTGAAGGGTCTGAGCATCCTTTCGTTTCCAAATACAATCATCTCTTTTCAGAAAACCATGCCAGTTTTACTCATCCGTCACCTCTATGGAAGAACTCTGATTTCTTTGTAAAACTACCATTCAAAAAGAGTGAAGATGCTAAACCAGCCAAAGCATCTCATTCGGGCATGACTCCATCAGACTTAGCTCTGGAAAAGGAAGAATGTTCCTAATTACTGCAACAAGGACCTTAAAGCAGGATTTTGGCAGTTAGGGGTTCATCCAAATGACAGGCGTAAAACGACATTCTGTATCCCAATAGCCCAATATCAGTGAATGATGATGCCATTTGGTTTTAAGGTCGCTCCCTTATTATTTTAGAAGGCAATGCTTAGAATTTTTGAGTCCATCTTGTATTCAGCCCTGGTGTATATTGATGATATTCTCCTTTTCTCTGAATACCACAATTCCCATCGGGCCTTACTTCAACAATTTTTCAAACTGGCAGATCAATATGGAATCATGTTGACCAAAAGAAAGAGTATTTTGGTCCAGCCAAGAATTAAGTATCTTGGCTCCATATTTGAAGATGGACACTACCAAATTGGGCCACACTTGGTTGAAGGGTTAGCTCAATTTCCAGAAGAAAATCTTTCCAGAAAGGAGATCTAGTCTTTTCTTGGCATAGTCAATTATGTCAGGAATTTCTTGTCACATGTTGCTTGCCATATTAGTGCACTGTCTAAAATGTTAAAGAAAAATTCTCCACCTTGGGATCCAGAGCAAACAACAACTGTCCAGGAATTAAAGAAACTTTGTAAAAAACCACCTCTTTTAAAGATTCTCAGGATAGGAAAGCGAATTCTCTTGACATATTCCATTAATGAATTTTGGGGAACAATGCCACTGGAAGAAGATGACAATGATTCACGAGAATATTGTGGTCATGCTAGTGGTCAATTC
Organism: Flueggea neowawraea; assembly: GCA_948243855.1. Lineage (NCBI taxonomy): Eukaryota > Viridiplantae > Streptophyta > Magnoliopsida > Malpighiales > Phyllanthaceae > Flueggea > Flueggea neowawraea. The sequence continues at coordinate 6,178 of CAODLS011225520.1, forward strand.
TCAGAGGCAGAAAAACATTACCACATAGTCTACAAGGAAATCTTAGCTGTGAAGTATGGAATCAAAAATTTTGAATTCCGTTTGATTGGTCATAAATATTTGGTTGAGATGGATAACTCCCCTTTTTCTAAAATTTTGGAATTTAAAAACAAGGAAATTCCAGATGGCCAAAGTCTACGCCTAAAAGACTGGTTCAACAAATATGAGTTTGAAGTAAAGCATATAGAGACACCAGAATATCATTGTTGATCATCTCTCTTGGCCTAAAAAGACACTAGTGCAACTTATTCTTCCTTGGCGTTCATTGCATATAATCTTTATGGCAAGTCCCTCCAGTCCAAATTATATGGTGGCAATGGAAAAAATATATTTTCCTCCTTACCCTGGTTCTATGGAAACTCATGAACAAACCAATCATTATTTTAGGACCAATCTCTTCCATTTTAGGTCTCATCTCCCTGAGATCTATTTCAGCAGTCTCATTCCCAACTTCATGTTTGACCCTCAATATAGCTTCCTCGAAAAACCCTTCTTGATGCTCGGTTCACTCACAAAAGATTTTTTTTTATGGTTCTTATGGTGCTTAGTGGTTTTACATTTTATTGCCATATAGTTTGACCCTCGAGCAATCCTCAACCACCTAAATGATGACCAACAATGCCGCTCTCTGCTATAGACTTTTCTTGAATGGTTTCAAGAAATATTAGTTTGGAGAAGGAAGCTCAGAACAACCATTGAGAATATAAGGACCATGGATCAATCAGATCACCCATACATTGTGGTCTCTATTTTCTGTCGTCCTTATTATCGTCATTCTCAAGGTTTCTTATGGATACAAAATATCTGTTATCTCTGGGGAGATATTAAGCCTTCAATTCAAGGGAATCCTGAAATGAGATATCAGTTAATGGATCATTTATCCTTCATTAACAATTCTGTTACACCTTCATCTACAAATCTACTGGCTTTTAGACTAGACCTACTGAAATCATCATTTCACCAGCTCCAACTCCTAGTTCAATAGGGATTTTTCAGGGTCCAAATGTTCAAGAATACCATGATGAAACTATGGAACAAGAAAATCAAGATGAAGTCATGGAGCAACTGAACCAAGCAACACCTGTTCAACCTTCCCCAGGTTTTCATTTTCCCAGCAGAAGAAATACTGACTATGGGGACAACAATAGTGACAACTCATATGAACAAGAGATTCCAATGCTGTGGAATGATGCTTGTCAACCACATAAGCCGTATAATCCGGGAAGCACATGGACAAGACTACCATCACCATGAAGTCTTTCTGATAATAACTCATGAAATAAAGATGATCATTTATTTGATAGGTGTATGTTTCTACCTCATAGAGTCATTTATCTCATGCCGTATTAAGAGTAAAAAATATCATGCTATTGTGTCATCTCTTATGTCATAATATGCAATGGTGTCATCTCTTATGTCATATTAAGATAAGAGTAAAAAATGGTGGCCACTTAGTCAAAAATATTAGGCCATTTTAATTATGTAGTTTTTGTCCTCTTGGAATCTCGAAAGCCTATATAAAGGCTTCATTTCATCAATAAGAGGCAACCCAAGTTTCATATTAAAAAAATTCTCTTTGGTTTCAATTCTTATGGCTTTCTAAATCTTTTTTAAGTCTTTTGAAATCTCTGGAGTTACTGGGAAAGGAAATGAGATGATCCTGAAGTATGCTCTGCACTTGCCATGAAAGTTTATTTTTTCGAGAATTTTTTATAGTTAAAAATTTGGATGATATTTGTCAAATTCAGTATTTATTTTTTTAATAAAATTGTAATTTTCCCTTAAGAAAATATGATTTTTCCCAAGCCATGTGCCACTGACCTATATTATGTATGAACTGTAAGACCTATAACCCTGAGTTCAAGTTAATTATCCTCCAATGTCTATAACAAATGTACTTCTGATCATCGACTAACTTCAATGATTTTTCTTAACCCAACTATGCATGGGGTATTACTATAGTGAAGACTCCTAGAAAGAGTAATCAATGAGGACTCTTTTAATAAATTAAGTAACTAAGGCTTAAATTAAGTAATTTCAGCAATAATTAAGTAACAAACATAGTTATTTAATTGATCATAAACTTAAGTAACCGATCAAAATTAAGTAATCGGTGACTAAATTAAGTAATGACATCCAAAATTAAGTAATTTTTAGAGCTACAATTAAATAACCACCCCCTAAAATTAAGTAACTAATGCTGAAATTAAGTAACTCAAGTTCTCAATAAGGACTCTTTTTAAGAGTCCTATACATGATCTGTGAACAATACTCGGGACCACATTTTTTGGATTTTTGTGGGCTGCTTTGAACGGTCTCTCGTGATATTGCGATGTTGTTCACACTTTTATAGCAAATTAAAATGTTAAATCTCAAAAATTTGACCACTAGTTTTAAATATTAGAAATGCCACAAAATGGTAAACATTTATTAAACATGCCATTTTTTTTTTGGAAAATTGAGGTACTTTCACAAAAAATTGACTTCTTGTTAGAATTTGAGTTTAAAAAAAATAAAAAAGAATCCCATTTTTTCTAGAGGGTGTACATGGGTGTATAGAGGTGTACACAACTGAACAAAACATTCACAATTTTTTTTAAATTGATTTAATGAATTTTAGTTGTGTACACAAGTGTACACGGTGTACATTAATCTACACTAGTTTACAAGGTATTCATATTTTTATTAAATTGACTTATTGACTTGTTTAGAATTTGAATAAAATCTGTTCATTTCTGACTTGTTTAAAACTTATTTGTATGTTGTTTATATATTATTTGTATGTCATTTATATGTTAAAACAACATATAAATGAGGTACCAACAACAAATCAACAACATATAAAAATTTAGATTTGTTTATTTATAAATGATATTTTCTCTCCCTTTCTCTATCTCACCTGCGACTTCTCTCTTCTATCGCCACAATAGCCGGTGGTGCTGCTCCCTTCTCTTCCTTCACTTCTCCTTCTTTCTTCTCACTGCTGTTATCTTTCTCATCATCCTTTTTATCTTCTTTTTTGACTCTTTATTCTCCTATTTCTTTTCTCCGGTGCTGCCACATCCACCACTCTCTTTAGCTTCTTCTTAAAGTACAAATCTAACTGCTTAACATGGATCCTGCAACGCAACCATGAGAAAAGGAGAGAGAGAGAGAGAGAGAGGCGTGCAACCAATAGAGAGAGAACATTTATATGTTGAGATCTAAACTTGAAGGAGAAGCTAAATAATGAAACAGAACCATGAGAGAAAGAGAGAGAGACAAAGTATTTATATGTTGAGAAACGTTTATAAAGGAGATATAATGTATCATAAAATCTTCTATATATATTCAAAAAGTTAAAGCTGTGAATAAAAAATTAGAAGGTGTATCAAAAAATATATAAAAGTATGTGTAATAAGTATAAGTAGATTGTGCAGAGTAAATAACAGAAATCGTTTGTGGTGTACCATGTAATTACCACTAGTGGATATGACATTCTTTTTAGTAAGTATTCTGCTTTGTAGGGCCTTTCAAAGCTTGTAGACTTGTAGTGGTGTAGAAAAGATTCAACTAGTTAATTGTCACATATTCTGTAATTAACTCTTGTTCTATTAACGGTGATTTTGGATCTTGAGACCAAAAATTGAGTATAAACAGAAACTTCGAAAAAAATGGCAAGTTAAGAAGATCTTATTTACCGAGGTTTGATAGTTTAGTTGGTAAGCACCCAGCTAAGACTAAAAAATTTTGGGTTCAAATATCAAGAGCGCCTAGATTTTTCATATTTATTATGTGGATTGGTCTTCCTCTTTGTGAGATCAATAATGAATAAAATTGTGTGTGTGATTTTTTTTAAAAAGAAGATCTTATTTCACAAACGCTAGAGAAAAAAAACTTCGATTTTAAATTGAAACTGATAAATGCTTTAAATCAAATATTTCAAAGAGAAAAATTGAACGAATTGCCCAACCAAGCTTCAAAAAATTGCTCAAGCGGAATGAAAATTATGACTTTTCTTGAGTTTATTGGTTACCAGAAATTTCATTGTTCAAAATTATAACTCAATTAAAGCATCTTCGACGGTCTCCTCATCTTAATTCTCTATTATATATTATCTAATTCAATTTTTTATACAATTTATTTAGAAATTTGAATACGGCATATTTTTTCATCTTTACATTTTTTTATGATAATAAAATATTAATAAATAAGATAAAAAATAGATTAAATTCAAAATTTTAAATAATTAATAGAGAAAAATTATATTAAATAATATATAATAAAAAATCAAATTAAATTAAGGATACGGTTGAAGATGTTCTTAGTAATATATTTGTAACTCAATTAGTAATACAAGTTGAAATTACGGATAAAATTTATAAGTCCGATATGCACTTGCGACAAAAAAATTTGCTTGCCTAGGGTCAAAATAACACCGCGAGAATTATTTTTCAATAATGTGTTAGTTAACAAGAAAATAAGGATAAATAAAAATGACTCAAGAAAAAAAAAAAATCCGTCACAAACGAGGCCACATCACACTCTTTCTCACACAACCTAGTTGAAAGCCTGCTAGGCTGCTACTGAACAGCCAAGTTGAAGCCAAGGATGGTTACAGCATAAGTGAACATCCCTGTTTTTTTTTTTGTTTTGTTTCGGCCTTTTTTCTTCAATTTGAGATATAACGAAAAATCACAACCATATATATGTCATAGAAACCACAGACCTGCACGTCACTGCTTTCCCTTTCTCTCTACAGAGAAGAGTAACAATCCACCACCAACAATCATGCTCTTCAGAGTCTGAAACCAACTTGGTTGGCTTCAAGTTCATCTCTTGTTACTGGGTTTTGTTTGTACATTTTAACAATGGCATCTTCATTTCTCAATGGAGCTGAAAACCTCACTCTTGTTAGAAGAAACGTAATCCCAAAAGGGTTATGCTTTTTGGGTTCTGATTTGCATGGTAGCAACTTTTCAAGAATCAATTTTGTTCCCACTAATAGAATCACCAAGACAACAAATACAGTTGTGCCAAAGTGTTGTTTGTCTACTTCAAGGCCTGCTTCACAACCCAGGTTTATCTAACACAAGAAAGAGGCTTTTTGGTTCTATAGGTTCCTTTCAATTGTGTATGACCATGTCATTAATCCTGGTCACTGGACTGAGGATATGAGGGATGATGCACTTGAGCCTGCTGATCTTGGTGACAGGAATATGATAGTGGTTGATGTTGGTGGTGGCACTGGTTTCACTACTTTGGGGATTGTCAAGCATGTGGATGCTAAAAATGTCACCATTCTCGACCAGTCCCCACACCAGCTTGCAAAAACTAAGCAGAAGGAGGCCTTGAAAGGATTGTAAGATTATTGAGGGTGATGCTGAGGATCTCCCTTTCCCTACTGATTATGCTGATAGATATGTTTCTGCTGGAAGGTTTGTTTCTTCTTTGCCTTGCCCTTGTTTTTTTGTAGGAATGAAATTTTTGCTATTGTCTTTTGACATTTTGATAGTTTGCTTGTCGTAATATATTTGGTTGCTTTTATTAGTGATTGTATTGCTACAGAATTTGTTGAATGCCCTCATAAATTCTTGTTTGTTCTTTAACTTTTCTTGCTTTGATTATATATTCTTTATCGCGTGTTGCCTGACAAAACTGAGTAGGTGACTTCTTGAATTCTGTAATTGGTCTCGCGTCACTGTTAATTTTGAGTAATTGGTTTTGTGTCACAGTTAATTTCTTATTTTTTTCGACGAATTTTGGTATTTCAATTTCAGAGAAGTCAGTTTGTGCATTCATCGTCTTTTGGTATGTATCTCTATTGGTGGTGTGTATAATGTGCCATGGATTCATATTTTGAAGTTCTTATGATTAGCTGCTAGGAATGCCTGCAGATGGAATGTTACGGTTTTACTGTACAAGTTGGTGATTATGAATAGTGCAGCTGCAATGAAACAAGTAATTATTTTACTATAATTTGAGATCGACGCAATTTTCAGCTACTCTTTCGGGATGACATGATTTCAATTCTCTTGCAGTATAGAGTACTGGCCTGATCCGCAACGTGGCATAAAGGAAGCATACAGGGTTTTGAAACTAGGTGGAAAAGCCTGTATTATAGGTCCAGTGTACCCTACATTTTGGTTGTCTCGCTTCTTTGCAGATGTTTGGATGCTCTTCCCCAAGGAAGAAGAGTACATTGAATGGTTTGAAAAGGCTGGGTTTAAGGATGTTCAACTGAAAAGGATTGGCCCAAAATGGTATTGTGGAGTTCGCCGGCATGGGATGTTCTGTCACAGGTGTTAAACCTTCATCCGGAGATTCTCCCTTGAAGGTAGTTACTCTCGACATATTTGTTCTATAGACTAAAGATTAAGATTGTTTTACTTCTGTATTTAGCTGCTCATCTGTTGCATCTTTACTCAATGTTTTGGACTGCTCAATGCTCTCTCTCTTCTCATATTGGGGTGGATGAATGGCTTTGCATTGCATATGTAATATGCAGAACTGCATGTCATGTCTGCATTTGGATATGATGTGAACTTTATTTTACTGATATTTCTATTCAATGCTCCAGTTGATCTAGGATCTACTAGCCATATTTGAAAATCAAATTTAAGGTGTTAAGCGGCTCAAATCCAGTTTATTACTTTCTAAATAATTTCTCACTTATCATGTAAACTCCTAAATGATACAAACAAGTTAGAACTTGTTGTCATCTTTTATGTCAGTGTGCTTTCAATGGTGTAATCATAATACAATTCGCAAATATTTTTAATTTCTGTTTTCGCCATCCTTTCTTTAAGTTACCTCTTTCCTTCATTTTTGTCTTGTTGCTAAGAAACTTACCACTTATGTTTCTCATTGTTTTAGCAAAGGGCATAATTTCAATTTTTAAGATTTCTTCATACAAAGCATTGGCATTAACTATTTATCATCACTCTTGATGCTGTGATTCTGTTTCATGCTTTCTAATTGGCTGAAAACAGCCGTACTTTTATAGCTGAATTAGGTTGACCAGTAAAACATTAAGGTTCCTGAATATATATGTGAAGCCATTTAGGTTTGAGTCAAATATGGAATTTTCTTTGACCTTCTTGATAACCTCGTGTATATAGAATCTCTAGAGTAGGTGCTTCATTAAGAAAGGAGATGAACTGCGAATCTAGAATCCAATCCTTTAGCCTCCTCCTGAAAATGAGACTGATTTGGTGCTCTTTGCATCAAATGGCATTCTGGCAACAGTCGGTGGGAAAGTTTCGACTGCAAGCAGTTGTTGCAACTGTTATTATGTTACCGTTAGCCTACTTGGGCCCCAAGAGAATTAAACTTTTAACTGCCAAGCAATGGTAGTCTTCTAGGTCTTGCTTCAGGAAAATGGTTTTCGTTGATTGTGACCATCGAGTTATTTGTTTTAGGTAGAGCAAAACCAGCCTTGCAACTGAATACTAAACCACAGAACCCTTTCTGTTTGCTTCAGTGTGTTCAAAAACTTCAGTGCTTGAAAACGATATCAGGTCACTTGTTGTGAAGATTGCCCCTGTAATGCCATGCTTGTTATAAGTTTCTTATTCAGCTCATGCATATTCTGCTTCGTTGGCCTTGGTTGAGTTATTCTTTCGATGCTGCCTATTCATTTATGTGCATCATATTTATTCTTCTGACTTAAATGAATTCGTCTGACAATTTTACAGCTTGGTCCAAAGGAAGAGGATGTGTCGAAGTCTGTAAACCCGTTCGTGTTCCTTATACGCTTCATTTTGGGTGCAATGGCGGCAACATATTACGTGCTGGTTCCCATCTACATGTGGCTCAAAGATCAAATTGTGCCCAAAGGTAGACCAATATAAGGATGAGGTTTGGATTGCCAAGAGTCCTCTTAAATTTGTGGACTTTTCTGTTCTTTTTGTAGCCATCAGATGGTGCCTACCTGTGTGTGGCTGTGATCCTCTCAAATGAACTGTGAAGTGGCATAAACATAAATGAATTTAGGCGTGCTTTTTACATTAACTTTGTATAACAGATGCATTATTTTTTTTTCTTCTGGAAATTCCTTACTGCCTTTATGTTATGTTGGTGAATGTATAATGTAAGATATATAAATTGCCTTGATACAATTATGATATGTTAACACGAATTGTCACTTCTAGTTTGTTGGACATAAATTGACACGTTTACAAGTCCCAAACAACATTCTCATTTTCACGATAAACACTAAGGGTTTTTTTAAATTTGTAGTACATATATTAAAAAAATAATTAGAATACATTAACTATGTTAGTAATTTATTATATTATCTCTATTAATGATTCATTGAAAATATAAATTATATATTATAAGTCATTAACAATAAAGGTATATTTAAAAAAAATTATGTTCATTTTTTTTATTTTGTAAAATATCACTTATTCTAATAAAAGAATTTTTTTCTAAAAAAACACATAATAAAAAAGAGTAAGTATGAGTTAATACATAATGTCCAATACCTTCTAATCAATCTTAAAATTTTCACTGAACATTGAATTCCAAACTATTAATGTGCTTCTTAAATGAATCCTTATTTGTGATTATTTTTTATTTGACACATGAATTTTTATAAATGTAACTTTAATGACTATTGAGCCCCCAACTAATACACTCATGTAAAAGGGTAGCATGTGTTTGGTCTGCACCAGACGCATGCTATCGTGGGGTTCATTGACTGTGGACCCTAGTGACTATTGAACAACGATCCATTTTATTATTCTTTACATCTATAAATACATATTATTATTTTTATTATTCACACAATTTTATTTATATTTTTCTCTATTCTCTTGTTAAATAGATTCAAATCATGTTTAATTTTTTTTTCCAAAACTTTAACACAAATAATTCATCAAACCATCCACTCTTTTTTTCCACCTAATTTTTCAAATTTTCAAAACTTACCATACCCAGTCTATCCACCAAATTTTCAATATTCCAAAAATTCTCAAAATTCACCCAATTATTATCATATCCATTTTTCCTCTACCATATTCTTACACTCAAAATTCTAAAAATTTTACCAACTCTTTTCTCCACCAATTTTTTCACATAGTTCACCATTCAAAGTCGCATCTCGAACTTACAATGCATCAAAAACATGTTCCTTATCTGATTCTCAAATTCCCTCATTATCTGTTCAACTTGGGATCGAGAATTTTAATGTCTGAAATGCAGAATTAAGATGTGTTAAAAAAAAGTCATCAACGAACAACGGAGGATGACTGGATGCTTGTGGAGGCGTGAAATACTATTTCAACATTGTTGGAAATAGGCAAAGCGAGAAAGCATTTTGGAAAAGAATTTGCGATTATTTCAACAAACATAAAAAATATGGTCCTGAAAGAACATGGATTGCAGTCAAGCAACATTGGTTTTGAATGCTTTCACGGGTTAATGAATTTAACCATTTATACAACAAATTGTTGGGTGAACATTGTAATGGTTGGAGCGACAACTAGATGAAACAACATGCTCAAGAATTGTATTATCAAAATCGTAAAAAATATTTCACTCACAAGCACGTTTGAGTGATATTGAAAGATGATCCAAAGTGGCAAGTAGTAATACTAATACCTATCTTTAGGTCATCGAAAATAATAAAAAATAATGAAAGTGGTGCATACACCAGTTCTTTCAACGTCGATACAAGTGTGGAAGTCGCATCAGATGAAGTTGAAGAGCGTCCGATTGGCCAAAAAGCAGCAAAGGAAAAAGGTAACTTGACAAGAAAAGGGAAAGCAAAGGCATATGAAAAAAAAAACTACCCATGATTGCAACAAAAAATAGAATGAATGGAAGGAAAAGATGAAAGCGAAATTACAAATGAGACAAAAGATGGAGAAGCTCGCTGATTATAAAATATTAATGAAAGATAATTCAGACATGACTCCCACACAACTTGAAACTCATAATAATTTTTGCACAATTATCAAAGCAAAATATGACACAAATTAATGTACTTTAAGGTGTTGTTTTAGTTAATGTATTTTTTTAAAATTTAGTATATTGTTTTAGTTAATGTATTTTATTTTTAATTGAGGATATTATTGTAGTTAATGTATTTTATTGTTTTATGGCACCAGTTAAAGTAATTTTATTTAATGTATTTTTTGACAATAGTTATTTTTTCATATTTATTCACTCAACAATAACTTCCAAAAAATATTATTTTCCAAAAACAGCATAAATAATTTCTTTAAAATAATTTAAAATATAATTTCAAAAATATAATTTATTTTATATAAAAGTATAGAATTAATATGTTAAATATATTTATTATAAATTATATATTATAGATAAATTAAATGAATGAAGTAATATGAGTCTCATAATATAATACAAAGAAGAGTACAATCTTTAAAAAAAATTACTGAAAGAAGAATTTAATAAATTACTAATATAATATAATAATCAAACCCTTTTAGAGTAACACCATTAATGTTGCCCTAAGTAACTCGCTTCAATTCAATGCACTTTTGATTTTCTTTGCCCAAAAAAAAACGAACAACTTGAATTTGTAAAACAAACAGCTGCAAAGGTCCGAACTTGAAGAGGAAGTTAAGAGACAGGTTAATATTAGAAGGTCGACAAAACGTCGTTTTGAAAGAATGTAGATGATAGTTTGAGCAATTTCGACTCTTTCAAAACTACAAGTGAATCAAACCTTTCGATCTGAGGAAAAAAAAAAGATCCAAGTCCTCCCAAATTATTGCAGAAAAACATCTAGCGTTTTCTCATTATCCCAGTTTCCGGTCATCTGAAAATTACTACACGGCATAAGTAAAGAAATAAAATATAAACCACCCCAGAGTTCACCTTGCATTGAAATAGGCATGGCCAATTCAAGTGATATGCTTGCTACTCACGTGCCTATCTGTTTATTCTAAACTTGATCAGTACTGGTGTGCATCCACGCTCAATGCTGACAACCTACCTCGTCCCTGTATCAGGACTGATGTCCCGGTAAGAAACCAAACCCCGCTGTCCAGATGGCGAGCTTGATTTGGACCTGCTTCTAGCGTGGTGCTTAGGTGGTGCACGATCAGGAGACCTAGAACGAGAGGAGCTACGGCTTCTAGACCCGGAACTTGATCTGGACTTTTGTCTTCTTCCCTTGTTGTCATCAATTCGGGGACCTAAACAAGATCTCAGACTCTCATTAATAGGAGGATTCTGACCTCTAGGACTATGACGTATTGGACTTTGGCTCCGGCTGTGATCTCTGTAGCGGCCGCGACGGTCACCTGGACTTCGAGAAATGCTCAGACTCCGATTTCTCCGCCTTCTGTAACTGAAAGGAAGAACTGACACAGGCCATTAGTCCGCCACCATAATATTATCACATATCACTTCCCAAACTAGAACACAACAATGAACAAAACTAATCATATCAAAGCCCTCATAGCATTGATTTCAACACATCAAATACACGTGTCATAAGAACATTGCTTTAATCATATTAAATGGAAAATTCTGAAAGATAATTTCTTTCAACAGAGTAACTACTGTTCTTGTTGCAGTGAAATACATAACTTGATTCAATAATATTGCATGAATACCTATAAAAAAATAATATTGCATTCATTTAATTAGAAAATTTGATCAGTAAAGCAATGATTGCTAAAATCAAACTGACAAAAGGAAAAAAAAATAAAAAATGAAAAAAGACGTCTGCGAGCACAAGTGTCTACAACTACAACAATGGGTGCGTCAATATGTAACAAAGTTTCAGCCCCTTCTTGTTGGCGTTAAAGACATGAAATGCAAGATGTACATACAGGGCCAAAATATGCAAGGAGAGCAGTTGTAAGCTGATTGTTTTGTTCTTTAGTAGTGCTTATTGTATTTAGGAAGTTGTTTTGCAGTATTTATTTTTATAAAGTGTATTATTTTTTGAAGTGTAATTCTAATAGGAGAATAAGTTTGTAGATTCTTATTCTGTGTTGCTGCCTAAACACCAGATGTATTCAGCATATAAAGGAATCAATTACTACAAAAAAAATGCAAGTCATAGTTTATCACAAAGTCGTGGGCAGAGAGCTTGGCGAAAGACAAGTTTTCTGGGCAACCACTAGGTCCTACACCAAAAACATATAACTTAATTTTTCTCATGAAACGTCCTGTAACTGGGTCCTAAACAAAAAAATAAAAAAAAAACTTGGTATTAGGGCGTGGCATAATTAACGACTATGCGGAATTATCAAGCTGAATAAATGTGTTCATGAGAAATGTCGAGTATTAGTCATCTAAAGTGGACTGCCAGCAACCAAAGAAAAATTGACCCAGCAGCACCAAAGGTGATGAACTTTCAGCTGGAGATTTTGGGAGAGTTGAAGGGGTTAGATAAAAATAATGAGATGGGGAGCAGCAGTTGAGCCTATACTGATTGGAGAGAGAAAAGAAGAATGGGACCAGTACGAGGGAATACTACTTCGAGGTATTTTTTTCATATGATGGTATTGATGTGCCTTTCATTTCGATCTACAAGTGTGAGACTCTTTGAGAATCGGACAACGTCAAAGGTGTAGCAACTCTCCATCCTAACAGAAAGGCACAACTGTGGCTTTGCAAATGAAACAAGAGGAGCCGAGAATGGATAAGGAGGCATTTATAGAGGAGAATTGCTAACTACACTTTGGTCTTCCTATGAGCTTCAACCCTTTAGGCAAATTAACAAACTTACAAGCGAATAGGAATAGTGTAGGATTATTGGCCTGAAGTTAGGCGTTGAACAAGTTTTCTGGGTGGCAACCATAGGGTCTGGAAAGGGGAAGAACTCAAACAAAGGCAAAGAGAATTTTCCCATGAGCACCTAGTGACTATGTCCAACAAAGAAACACATATCAAGACAATTCCTCCCATGCGGTAAGAGTAATGGTAAGGGTGTCACAGTCAAAATATGGTCAACTTTATGCAGTTATATCCTAGCAACAACATCAGAATCTAGCCATTAATGAAGGACAAATACAATATCATTTCTAAGAATCTCCTGCTTTTAATTGTTCTTCATAAGAATCAACGACGCAAAACACTGGTTATGCTGCTCAATGGCAACAACACAGAGAGAGAGAGAGAGAGAGAGAGTGAGAACCTTGGGGAGCTCCTTCCTCTTTGTGGGCTTCTATAACGTCTACTCGGTGAGTGATCCAAGTAATTTTTGTAGCCTACCTTCAAAGAAAACATCAGAAAATTAATGCATCTAGAGGTCATTGAATGCATAAATTCAACCATGTGAAACAACAATGCAAAGTTTGAAATTAACAAATTCAAAGAACATTGCAAGAGCTTCAAATTTGTTCATATAATAACATAATTACCTATCACGATTTCTTTCATTAACATTTCTTCCACCGTAATGATATGCCCTACGAGGGGGTGAGCATTGTGGTGAAGGGGTGCGATAGCGACGTGCAAAGGAATAGCGTTCAGTGAACCCACGTCCTTTTCTAATGCGCTTGGAAGCATTATTTGGAGATTGACTCCAAGAAGGGGCTTTGCGGGTTGGACTAGCCAATGAACTCCTTGAGGACCTTCCCCGCTCATGTTCACCAGGATTCCCAGCTGGGCTTCTGTTGTCACTTCTATGCAGCGGACTCCTTGATCTGCTCTTACGAC
>CAODLS011225568.1:0-15794 GCA_948243855.1 Flueggea neowawraea
GAATCTTGTATTATGTTAGTTTGCTTTTGACATGATCACTGAGGGAATAAATGGTTTTATTAGTTTTCTTGAGTCATGTCTTGACATTTTTAGGTGCAAGGTTAGGGATTTGTTTATTGAATCTTGGTCTAGAAGTGGTGGCATACAAATTGCTTACAAGTTTGTTGTTGAGTTTTTTTTTCAACTTTTCCATGTTTTGAAGTGTTTGAGTGGACTTGGCATTCAATAAAAGAAAAAAAAAGTTTTTTTATGAAAGCTTTAAAGACTTAAACCTCTCTTGTGAGGGTGAACCTAAACAAGGATAATTGCATAGGGTTCAAACCCGAGGTGGAAACAATAAGTACTCTCGGTGTGCATAAATAAGTGTTACTAACACGGACTCTTAATTCACTAACTCGTTTGTAGCACCCAAAATGAGAGGGACTTGCTTATAATGAACAAGGAATTAAACACTTGAGGAAAATTTTTGGGGAATGCTAAGTTTGCTTTTAAGCGATGATTTTGTTGTTTGAACTTTGTAACAAGAGAGTTAAACCTTAGAGATGCCAATAGATCATTGATTTGGGTAGATAAATTCATGATTCTTGTTACTTATAAATGTTGAGGCTTGGTCCTTGCAATTAATGGAAACCACTTTTGTTGCCTATTTGATCATGTTACTCGCATACTCTCATAGTGTAATAATATTTTGAACTAATCATTTTGAGTTCTTACTTCCACCCAGGAGTTGAGTTTGGTTTGCCTGGAGGACAAGCACATGGGTAAGTGTAGGAGAATTTGATGTATGCTAAATTTGCATAGTATTCTAGCAAGAATTACAAGCATTATCACCCTTTATGTATGCATTTTCTATCGAATTTACACACTTTTTGTATAATGTGTAGGGTGATGAGAAATGCATGAATTGAGATGAAAAAAAGAAGCAAAAGACATGAAAAAATGTTTTTAAAGTTGGAAGATTGATAGAAGAAAGTACAAAGAGAACCGGACGAAGCCGTGCCACACCCACACTCCATGCCGTGGTGGCATTAATAATAGCACAAATTTGAGACAGAAACATGCCATGGCTGTGGCATCCGGAGTTAGAAAACCAGAGTTGATTTTGGTGACTGCAAATTTGCTTTTAGCATTAGAACGTAAATCTTCTCGATTTTTTTAAATACAGTGGTAATTTTTACAAGATTATTATTTTAAGTCATTAGTTAGTTAATTGTGGCATAAATAAAGAAATCAAATATTTGAAATTTAATTATGCTCATCTACACTTAGATTAAATGGTACCTTAATAAATTATTTGCATATAATAGAACAAATTTTAGTTTTACATGTAATGTGCCTTTAGCCACATTACATTGAGATTTAATCAGGTGGAACAAAAAGGCAAAATAACGTACGTGACTTATATCAAATAATAAGGGTTTTACAATAAAGTGTTTTTTATAGGCTAAGCTAAAACTCAACAACCATAATCTATAATAGTTAAAGAGTCTCAGCTTCTAGATCAGCTCTAACCCAATTAGGGATATCATTATCACATGGTGGAGAGAAATCAGGATTGCCATACTCAACTCCACTGTTTTGTGTTGCGTTATTTGCTTCCCGTTTTACAGTGTGAAATCTGATGCCGATTATTGTAAACCCATTGTACCTTTTTGCAATGTTGTTAGGACCTAAACCAAGATTCACAATATCTTCTGGTATGTTTGGATCATGCATTTATATTGCCTATTTAAATAAAAAAAACTATTTAAATGAGATGTGGAAGTGAATAAATTTTGAATAAAAACATATTTGCCAAAAAATATTGAATAAAATTTTTAATCAATTTACGTTTGTTGTCAATCAGGTATGAAATTCTTCATTCAACAATCTCTCCTTTTTAATATCAATTAGACGAGTATGTCTATGACGCTTTTTTTTTCTCCATCTCAATAAATTCACTATAGCAAAATTTAAAAAATTAAGTAAATTATTTTTGTAATACACAAAATAATTGTGAATAAAAAGATTTATAATTGTTTTACCTTCGAAATCGCTTAATTCCATCATAGTGACACAACACATAATGTTGTATTTGATCCATTTCTTTTTCATTTAATTCATAATGGTCGGTTGCACTAATCGAGTACCTTCGAAATCGCTCAATTCCATCATAATGAACTCAGTTTCCTTGCATAGTCATTGTAAATTACGTGCCTAACGAAGTGAAATTTTGGATTTAAATATATAGTATTTTGCAATTTTAAGGGTGGAATAGGTGAAAAGTAAAGTTGAGGGGCTTTAAAGAATGTTTTTAAAAGTTTAGGGGTTCAATTATGGGTTCGACCCTTAGGTTGAGAATTAACGGTGATGACAGATAAAGGCTGAACCCATAAATGATCCACTAAACCTTAGAAAAACGTCCTCTGAAGCCGTTAATTACGCGCTCTTGACGAAGTCAAGAAAAGGGTGGAATAGGTGATTACTGAAGTTGAGGAGCTTCGGAGGTTGTTTTCTAAACGTTTAGGGGTGAAGTTGTGGGTTCAACCTAGTTATAACGCTAAATTAAAATTAAAACGGTCATAACAATTTAAAGTGTGTTTAGTATAAATGAATTTTATAATTTTTTTTAAATATTTATATTTTTTATTTGCAAATAAATCAATTAATTTTAATTAAATTTTATTTATTTGTAAATCTTATTAAAGAAGTATAATTTGTAAATGAATTTTATATTTTATTAATTTGACAAAATTATTTTTATATCACAGTTTTAATTTATCACCTCAATACAAATAAAAAATTTAACAAAAAAATGAACATATTAATTTTTTTTAAATATAATTACTTGTTTATTTTATTTTATTTTATTTTATGTAGAAATGAAATGAATAAAAAATTCATTTCTTACCGAATACACCATGTAAAAGTAATGATAGCCAGTGATTGGTGTCTGGTTTCATTGATACGGTATAGAAAAAGGCCGCATTACAAAAGGTCGCTGTTTCCGTTCAAACCAACAAACCACCGCTTGTTTGAATGCCAATTCATCTACTTGCCGGACATATCAAGCAAGTTCGTAAGAACCCAACCAATTTTCTCTAACAAAAGAGCATTCGCAACAGATTCTAAAAGTCTCACTCTCTGATCCAGTCACAAACCAACTATTCGTTGATTCCAGATCTGGAGAGGCTCCGACTTTGGTTATGAATTCAATCAGCTGAATCCGACGGGTCTCGCATCTGAGCTCGGTCCGTTTCTTTCTCAATCTCAATCTCTTGTTTGTTTTGAAATTACATTTGGCCAATGCGTATGGATATATATTAATTTGTTTCGTTGTTGTTCTTTTATGGCTATTTTGTCTTTCAATGTTCAGCTTCAGTGTAACATTTGAAATGGTGTGCTTATAAGTTAGTTGGACTAAATTGCATAGCTTTAAGTTTGCTTTCATGTTTTGTACCTGCAAACTGAAAATGATAATGGTCAAGTCTTCATCAGTTGAGTTCTTTCAAGCTGAAGAGATTGCGATTTTCCGGTGTTTTAGGACTGAACATCGAATATTGCTGTTGATTTGTTAATTTATTGATTGATGTATTAGAGGATTGTTCAGCAGTCACGTTATATGCTTCAATTTATGTAAGCATTTCACTGGAGGCGCTGAACTCTGAGCTGAGTAGGGCTTCATGCTTGGCTTGTCTCAATTGTACACCGTCTGTCCATGTACTTTACTGTCTCCGGGCTAATCAGTTAGTTTGTGCTGGATGGAGTCAATTTTGTATTAAGTTGTGATTTCTTCCAGTTCTAGAGACTTGTTGATGACTGTGGTTGAATGGAGAGCTTAATTTAGTGCCCAAGGATTTAGAGCCTCAGTTTTTTGGATGGTAAGTGGAAACATAGATCTAGGGTGGAAATTTAACATGTTGGCTTGATAGGAACTTCTCTGGACTATTGATGCGTTTTACGTTTTGTGCGGCTTGTGAAAATTTTTGGTTAGGCTCCCGAAAGATGCTATCAGAGTTTTGTCAGCCAGAGTCTTTGTTAAATTTATGACTTCATGCTGATGTGTGAATTATTTTTGTCGTCTTGTAGGCAGGAAAGACAAGAACCCAGGAAAATTCAAACCTTCAATCTGGGAAACCCCTATCTCTGGTTTTCTCAGTACAAATCTCTTGTTGGTTTCTTTCATTTGGAGCTTGCCACTTGCAATCATTCTGCTGATTGTGTTGTTGGTAATGGGTTTTGCTGATTCGCAAAGGTGGTTTTAGAGTTATTACTTTTCATAGCATTGCAATGGAACATGAAAATAATGTACATGACAATGGAAATGAAAAGGACAACTATGTGCCGTTTGATATTGAGAATTTCTCTTCTAAGGAGACGAACACAGTGAACAGCAGTAGCGAAGACACCGCTTCTTTTGAAAGTCATAAAATATTGGCACAAAAGTCTAATAAGAGCCCTGTATCTGCTGCTGATGTGTTGAAGACTTTGTTTTTCATACTTGTATGGTATACGTTCAGCACATTTTTAACCTTGTAAGTTTACTCCTGAGCAATCATTTATCAATATTGATATCTTTCCCACATACATATGAATATATTCCACGTAAATATTTCAAATCTGTTTTTTTTGTGTAAGGTATAATAAAACATTGTTAGGGAATGATTTGGGAAGATTTCCAGCTCCCTTGTTGATGAATACAGTTCATTTTTCAATGCAAGCTGTTTTGTCAAAGGCTATCTGCTGGTACTGGTCTCACAGATTTCAACCCACAGTTGCCATGTCATGGAACAATTATTTTGTGAAAGGTAAACATTTCATTCTAGTTTTCTTAATGTTTTAATTTCTCAGGACTCTTAGCAAAAAGATTTTATTATTGTTCCATCTCTTTGGACCATTGGCTATGTCAAGATGGAATTATGGTGATGTATTTTTGCTAGTTTTGACAAAAAAATTTGAGAAAACATTTCTAGTGATATCTTTCCCAAGTTGCATCTACCATAGAAGTTTTTATCTTGTATAATGCGGGGACAAAGCAACAATCTGGCCATGAAGAGTAGGACTTTAGGATCCTTCTAGTTTATAGATATCTGTTGTTTCAGTTCTTCAATTTCTGCATTGCAAAATTTGCAAGGAAAATTAGTATAATTGGAATGTTTTATGGGCACACATATGAAGAGAAAATGTTGTGTATTTTTGGTAGAATAGCGGACTGGATATTTAGCAAATAGTTGATTGAGTTTTTGTAATAATAAAAAGTAGAGTGATATTACAAGTTTATCTAGATTACGATATGCTAAATGCCAGTTAAAAGTATGCTAACTGTTCCTTTACCCAAAAAAGTTAGTGAGAGCCATCTTGCCTCTTTTGTCTGTTTATAACTTCACGTTGATTTAGTTTGAAGACTTCAGAGGAACTGAACTTTTCAGTGCATCAGTATTGACAAGTGGTGTAGCCATTGCCCTAGGTAGCTGGCACATGACTAAGTGAAGTGGGTCATGAATACGCACATCACACATCTACATTTCACATTTTTATCCATAATTTGAATTGTCACATTGTATATTGTATTCTATTTGTTGCATAAGCTTGCGACATGCATTTTTTTAGCATAAATGGGTTAAGCTTCTTTGCCACAGATGGTTGGCAATTTCCAAACTATTGGAATTCTTTTACTTTTCCTTCACCACTTCCGAAATAAGAATTTGGAAAAAAAAAAGAGAACATTTTGCATGATGTAGATTAAAAAAAAAAGCCTGAAATATTTTGGCTTGTTCTGCTCCAAGCTGTTAATCTGACAGAATAAAAAAGAGATCAGATATTATAACTTCAGAACTATATTTCATAAAATATGTTATTAGATGTTGGAGATTTAATGTCTTTTTAAATCACTTTCTTGTATATCTTATGCTGGATCTAACATTTTCTATTCAATGATATTATATCTTGTTTTCCTTTATTATGAAGCTGTATTTCTTTAATTAGTTTTTTCGATCAAGTAATTCTAGGTTCTGGATCTTGCTTTCAACAGTTGTTCCTACTGCACTTGCAACAGCTTTTGATGTTAACCTCAGTAATGCATCCCTTGTTTTTATCTCTGTGACATTTGCTACAATGGTATGATATTATTTGTGTGTTTTTTTTTTGTATATCTTGCCATCTGACATCTTTTTATTATATATAAATATGATGAGTTTTTTTTTAATTGCTTGTCTTACTGCCGGACTTTAACTCTTTTTCTTTGTTTCTTTTCTTTCAGTGCAAATCTGCTGCTCCTATATTTCTTCTTTTATTTGCTTTTGCATTCAGGTGAATGTTCTCAAATGACCGTACTGTCTTACATTCTAACTATTGTGCGTCTTAACGCACATCTGAGAATCATATATCACAAATAAGCTTGGATTTTCTGTCCAAAAGCATAAAAGATATTGGCATTTTTACATTAATTCAGCATACTTAGGTGATTTTGGTAGGATTTATAAATTTATTGATATTTATAATGTATGAATATGAATGATATCTTCCTTGTAATATGTATGTTAGAATCCTACTGTCAGTTTGAATAACTATTAAAGCTACTCCCATTAAGCTTTTTGAAGAGGAAGCTCTTCTAGAGGCCAAAATGTGTTGAGAATGTTACGAGTCTTGGCGTAGGATCTGTTCATTGTTAGCAAACCTATTCTACAATATGAGAGAATTTTCCTTGACAGATCCTCTGTTTCTATTTTTATTTTTCTTGGTAAAATTCTCCATACTTCTTTTGCTCATGATAGCTCTTTGAATAGGCTAAAGAAATAACAGAAGACAATTTTATCTAGGACTTCTAGTTGGGAATTAAAATAAAAACGCAACTGAAAATAGGAAATATATTAAGCTAACAGGCGAAGAATATGTTATAGTCCAACTGAGTATGGGATATGTTGAGCTCATGATTCCACCTGATTGGTTGGTGGTTTATGACCCATTGGGCACCCTTCCTGTATAAGCTGGTTTTAAGGTGAGTTCTGCCTAGTGTGTTCATAACAAGTGGTATCAAAGCCGCCATCACATAGATTGAACCTGCAAGGAGGGGATAACCCAGAAAAGGCCTTGAGTGGGCTGTCTGTTCTACTTAGAAGTTATGGTTGTAATCCCACAGCAACCAAGTATGGGATTGTTTGGTGGTTTATAATCCGCTGGGCACCCTCCCTGCAAAAGTCAGTTTTTAAGGGTGAGTTCTGTCTAATGGGTTCATGACAAAATACTGAAATAAACTGAAAAAATAAAGCTTTAAATTGCTTAATCAGCAAACCTTCCTTCCACTTTTTTTGCATCTTAAGTAAACTTGACAGACAGACACATCATCACAAGAGAATTAGTCCTGTCTTTTATTTTTCTCTAGTCTACAACTTTGTGACGTCAGTATATGCATATTTTCCCATAAATACTTGAGGTTGATAAAGAGAGATTCTTGACATTCTGATGGACTATTTTGCATTAGTGATCAGTGTCATGGACTGATCAAGAGGATATCTCTATCTTTAACACTTGGTTTTCCATTGTAATGGACTAGAAACTTGCTGCCAATTTTATCTCAAATTTAAATGGTTGGTGGCTTTGGAGGGTTGTACAGTAGAAAAACAAAAGATTCTTTTTGGGGAATGTAGAACCATTAAATAGAGAATTTCACTTCCTCTCAGGCCCTAGAGGTTGTATCTAGATAAACTGCCAGCTTGCAGCTCATATTCATTCAAACTTTATAGCGTAAGAAAGATTAATATTGCTCGTACAATTATTTTTTTAATTGACCGTTGGATCTTTTGTTTCTATTCTGCCATCTTTTGTTTCTATTCTGCCACTGAAACTTGACCTTTATTTGGAAGGTTGGAGTCTCCAAGCATTAATCTTTTAGGAATCATAATCATCATCTCCGGTGGAATTTTATTGACAGGTAATCATTCTCATCCATTCTGACTTATTATTGTTGTATATGTTATGGACCTTTTATGAAAAAGTAGTAGTTCAAAGTAGTGCCGACTATGTGTGAATTCTTCTTGAAGTTCTCCTATGTTCGTATAATTCATCTCACGGGGTGAATTTTTACCCTTATGACTTTAGGAGATGTATTGGATTATGAATTTTAATGATTTTTGTAGACTTTTTTAGGTGAATGACTTTTATAGATTTCATAGATTTTAATGACCTTTGCAGAGTTTATAATTTCTCAATGACTTTCGTAGACTTTATTTTAAAAGACTTTTATAGAGGTTATAAATTTGTCAATGACTTTTAAAGACTTTATTTTGAAAGACTTTTATAACAATTAAAATTTTTACTTTATCACTGTTAAATAAAATAATACTTCAGAGTTGTTTCAAACTAATACAATTTTCTTTTACACTTCAAATAAACAATTGAAATATTCATTTGACAAAGTAATCATAAAAAGTGAAAATATAATTTGTTCATACAAAAAAGTCTCATTAACTCTAAATAACTAAACTTAAAACAATGATAAAAATAAACAACTGAAATATTCATTTGATAATTAAACAATATCTGAAATTTTGACTGACGATCAGTAGAAAGGTTGCAAGCATTTCTTCAATGCAAATAAATTTTGTATCATATAAGAGTGTTTTCTTCTCTAATAATGCTGCATAGTTTGAAAAATACACTATGATATATTCTATACAACTAACGAAATTTTGTTGGATCTTCACTTATAAGTTTATTTATATAATCATACCCATTTGAAGTTATTGGCCGCCTAGATAAAGGGTAGTGAATACAATTTTGGGACATACTAGTTATAATCATTTCTTTCTCTTTTTTTTTTTGATTCTCTACTGCATCATCGCTATTCATGTTTAAGATATGTAAATATAATGACCTGAAGAAAGACAATAAATCTATGTGTAAATGATTATTATAAAGTTGTAAAACAATAGTTTTATAGCCAATTCATTCTTCTTTAATAAAAACTAACATAAAAACAAATACGATTGATAAATATCTCAAAAAATATAATTTGTCACTTACATGAACATTAAAAAAAATAAAATAGCAAAGTGCATTAAAAAACAACGATAATAAGATTCATAATTGAATAATATCAGTTTTCACTGCTCTAATTCATAAGTTATCTATTTAAAAGTCATTGGAAGTCTTGAGTTAGAGTGGAAGAGAATTGTGTAGTCTTTTTATTTATACAAACCTAAAAAATGTCATTCAAAATATATAAAAGTCATTGTCTATAAAAAATTCGTGACTTTTTGAATATGATTATACTTTTATAGACTTTTTAAAAGTCTTAATTGAATACCCCCTAACTTTTGTAGACTTTTTTTAAGTTTGCAAAGTCATAATCCAATACACCTAAACTTTTAAAGAGTCTTTAAACGTCATAATTCAATATCCCATGACTTTTTAAGTCTATAAAAGTCATAATTCAACACACCCTCCTTAGTTTTTGTGAAGTAGGATTCATGAATATGGTATGTGTCTTATTATATTTTTTGTAGGGAAGTCAGTCTGTGCAAAAAAAATCTATGGGAACGAATATTTTATGCAAAAACAGACATAGACCACTATTTGATTTGTCTTGAACCTTTTTTATTATCTAAACTATTCCTTGTGCAATAAGAAAACGGTTTTTAAGGGAAAAAAACATTTTTATTTTAAGAGTTGAGACCATATATTGTACATGCTTAATTAAGCAAAATAAAAAATAACTAAAGTTTGTACTTGTGGTTGCAAGTCTGGAAATGCTTCTATTTGACTTATTGATTATGATAAATGTTTTGTATCTTTTGTTGTTAGTTGCTCAGATGGACTGTAGCTGCAACAAGAAAAAGAAAAATTCTTAAACAAAAATAGTTTTTTTGATCTTCTCCTTGTCTCTTCTGGTTCACTCTCTTAAGAGAACACTTTTCCTTTTGCTGATCCTCTTTCTTGTCATTTCTTCTTTTCTGCATTTCACATCAAACGATCAAAAGATTCCAGATTTTCTCCTCTGTGAAACTAGAAACATTCATCTTCAGAACTCCCACTTATGCAACAACCTTTCCCTCTTATATTTTTCCTGTTTGCGCTATGGTCAACGAAAAAAAAAACCATTACTTGGCATTTTCATATAACAACCTGCCAGTGTCACCTCTATGGATTTCTCTAGTGCCAGCTATGTGTAGATTCTCCTTGAAGTTCTCCAATGTTCCATATAACTCATGCAATGTGTGGAGTTTCTAGCCTATTATGGTACTTATTTAAATAGTTGTTCAACAATACTACAGTTGATTCATGCAGTGTCACCTCTACTCATTTTGATTCAGGTCATTGACCGAAGTGAATTTTCAAAATTCATGTCTCAGTTCCCCTTGAAATGTTCTCTCTTTAATTTTATCCATGCTGGGTGTGGATTTCTAGCCTACTTACTTTCTTATTTAGGCTCTTTTGACATGGGAATTGAGGTTACTTTTTTGAGGTGAAATAGTCAACTAACAGGAGCTAAAAATAAACATTTGATTCAGTTTTTGATTCAAAGTTAAAAATGTTTCATACTTACTACAATTTTATATGACCTAAATGGATGGTGTTTTAAAACAATGTTCAATTTATCTTCTGGTGTGAAAGAGCTTGAGCGATGTGGATGGTGTGAATGTTCCTGCATTCTTGCATTAAGTGACATTTTCTTACTCCCCCAGTTAATGGTTTGGATTTGTTCCAATAATTTGCAGCGAATGTGTGAGGCATGCCAAGTAATTTATAACTCCATACATCTATGATTATAAAATGAAATACACTCGACTTCTGTCCCCTTTTATTCTAGGACAAGATGTGCTGTTAAAGTATGTTGAGCTAATATACGTATAGAATACAGTTTTGGTTTTTATGTGTCACCTTTATCCCTTTATCCAATCCACATCCATGCATACTATCCTTTATTCTTTTTTTTCTTTTTTTTAATACATTCACTCTGACAAGGAATCGAACTCTCGACCCTTGCATTGGAGAAGACTCCAGTTCACAAGGATACATGCTGTTGGTCATGAATCTTATTATTTAAATACTAAATTCTCTCATATTGACGTATACACTACTCTTATGTCCAATACCGAATTTGAATCCCTGTATATAGATGGTGCAATCTTGTTTGTCTCGTTTCATCTCTGTAATTCCTTATATCCAGTTGCAAAGGAGACTGAATTTCAGTTCTGGGGATTTGTCTTTGTTATGCTTGCTGCTGTTATGTCGGGATTTCGCTGGTGCATGACTCAAATTCTCCTGCAGGTATGATGTTGTTCCCTTCTTATGCATATGGCTCATGGTTGTATTTGGCATGTCATAATGACTTTATGTTCTTACCTGTTTTCTTTTCATATTCCTTGTTCCATGGGAATTTGCTTCTCCAATTTTGGTGGTGCTTGGTGATCAAATACTCCCTTAAAGAAAGAAGTGTATGGTAGGTGCCCCTTTTTTTGCCTTCTGCTATTTCCTTGTTTTGCAGTTATTTTCTAGTTATTTTACTGACCAATTTTGAGTGCTATAGGCACTGATTATTCTACTTGTTATTTTACATTGTTGAGGAATGATGGTACCATTGATTTTATCCCTTAAGAAGTGTTAAGAATAGTAATTCGTGTTGCTTAGTGCAAGAAATAAGTTTCCAGAGGGATAATCTCTTTTTAGTTTGTACATGCAAAATTTGCTTTGAAATTTTAATTTCATGTCATTATGCCTTCTTATTTGAAATTGTACTAGTAGCTGTACTTGTTGATAACTGGCTTTCATGTTGTAATGCCTTTTTTCATTTGCTTTGCGCAAGAAGAAAAAGAAAAGAGTGAATGTTGTGTGAAATGGTGAACTTACAGCATGGCAAGACTGTGGACCGGTTACATTCACGAAAAGATTACTTTGATATGGATTAGTTCAATTTGGAAAGTTTTAGTGCCTTCGGGTGTTTCTGTCATGTGATATTGTTACATGGAAATTAAATTGCTTAATTTTTTTTGTGTGGTTTTCCTTTGGCTTGACAGCTAAATCTACATTTTCTTCGATGAAGTGAGGATTCAGTTTATGACAAATTTAACACCATTTTGCTTCAGCTGTCTATGTCAGATGTTTGTTTGCATAGAAAATTAATTAGTGAATAATCTTTTTTTTCCTGTGTGATTTTGCATGGCTTGATTTCTAAATTTACATTTTCTTTGATGACGTGATTTTATAACATACCCATTGAGGCTAGTTAAAAGTAAGAATTCTCTCATTGTTAATATTTAGTTATTCATTTGTTGGCAAATAATTTTTGTTGTTTGTATTTTATGAACACTGAAGTTCCTATTTTTGGTGATTTTCAGGTTTGAGAAATCCACTTACTCTAATGAGCCATCTGACTCCAGTTATGGCACTAGCAACCTTTCTTCTCTCTCTTGTGTTTGATCCTTGGGAAGAATTTAGAAAAAGCAATTACTTCAGTAGTTCCTGGCATATTGCTCGGAGTTGCTTTCTGATGTTTTTTGGTGGAACACTGGCCTTTTTCATGGCAAGTCTGGCTGAGCCTTGAACTTTATAATTTTCTACATGTTTTAATTACCTTTATTTTTAGCTTATTTGATGTTCTTCTTTTTTGTTTTCTCCTTGATTTCTTAAAAAAAAAAAATACATAGGTTCTTTTTGCTTTGAGCATCATGACGTACTTGAACATTGAAGTTACCCATTTTTAGCATGATTTTTGTGGCCATTTCATTTCAAAACTGAAATTATGGTTATTTACTTCATAATTTCTGTCTTGAGTAAACTGATTAATTTGTCTTGCAGGTCTTGACAGAATATGTTCTTGTGTCAGTGACGAGTGCGGTTACTGTGACAATTGCAGGAATTGTTAAGGAGGCTGTCACCATATTGGTAAGAAATCTGGCTTATTATACCTTTGTTTTACTTTATTCAAATTGTTAGGTTGTGTCTGTTGGCATTGCATTTGTTTACCTAGAGAAGTCCTCCAGTTTTAGCTTTCATGTAATCGATGGGCACTGTCGAGATTTCAATGATGACCGTGACACATTACCTTGCATCAGATTTACCATGAGTCAGTTTCATTCCTTTTTTTATTTGTCCTTCCATTAGGTTGGCATTAATTTAGCCTTTGTAATAACCTTGCATCAAATGTATGAATCTTTACTAATTTGAGTAATTCCCAAGTAGTTGGTAGAATTATTTTTTAATTGTATGGATTACATTTGTATGCATATTTACATATTTTTTTATGCATATTTACATATTTTGTGATGTGTATTCAATCAGGTTGCTGTCTTTTACTTCCATGACGAATTTACTTGGTTGAAAGGTGTTGGCCTTCTCATTATAATTGTTGGAGTCAGTTTATTTAATTGGTACAAGTAAGTCATCAATCATCATCATTCTAATAACTTTGTCTACCTTATTCATTTGGCACAAGTTTACTGTTTTGAAAAAATGCCACAAACTGATTATATCATTTTAATTAGTATTCAAAGAAAATTTTTGGAGTACAATCGAAAGATGATAGTTTTGTATTTCAGATTTCATTTAAATGACCAACGAAAATTGTTTAACTGTTTATATTTTGTTGCCGTTCTTCATATCAAATAATTGATATCTTTCGTTACATGTTTTCTCTTTAGATATGAAAATCTAAAACATGGTGAAACCACTGAAGATGACTCGTCTGCGTCTCCCACATCAAATGCTACTGCAAAATATGTTATCCTCGATGAGATGGATGATCTAGACGACAATGCATAAAAGCATTTATAAACTTTAGTATGTTTTTCACAGATATCTCTCTTATCTTGTTTTGGTTATTGTGTTACGAGATTTGGTACGTGGCTCGGATATCTGTGTCTTTCCTTTCCAATTCATTTTCCCCTAACTGGAGTAGCTTGGCAGAATTGATGCTGACAAGTTGCTGCGAGTCATCAAGTTTTGTCCTTGCATTTCTATCTTCATTTGGGTGATGGGCATTTCTGAGATCACGGTCACTGTACAGTATGTACGAGAAACTTACATAATACCCGCTTCTTGATTAGCAGAAAGCTGTAGAGGCTATTCATTTGCTTTCTGCTTTGAGATCCATTTTTGCTGGTCCTAGTTTAATTTTGATTGAAGTGATTCTTTTACTTAATACATAAATGTTTCTCTAAATGATATTGAGGCAGCGAAAAAAGCTGCAGTCTATTGAAAATTCTACATTTCTTTCCCCATTCCGAGAGACGTAGGAATCGTTTAGTTGTATTAATGTAATTTACTTGAATCAATGTGATTGTAAACAAACAAAGAAAAAGCTTCAGTAAGTGTTTTTTTGTTGTTCAATAATAAGCTTCAGTCACTTGATTTATGTTGTTTATACCATTATGGCATTACGTTTTGTCTATAGTTTTGTGTATGACTCATTGGATTTTTTGTTTAAGTAATTAATGTCGTTTGAGTACAAATTGAACTTGTCTGGTTTGGTTGCTGGACTCGTGGATGGTGGCGTAGAGAGTCGGAGTTGCTCTCGCTGATAATGATTCTAGTCTAAGGGCTCTGCAGATGTCTGCTGAGGCTTTATTTGGTATAAAAGTTGGAACTGATTGTAAAATTATGAAATCAATCGCAATTTTAAAGAGTGTGATATTGATTCAAATCTGCGATGCTTAATCCTACTATTCTCAAAACAAAGTTTAAAAACAATTGTTAAATTTTTTTTTCCAGCGAAAGGAATAAAATCACCAACCACACTTTTAGAGAAAATATTTTGCCATTTAAAATAAAAAATTAAGGTTATGTTTAGTTTAGAAAATAATTTTTGGTTTTTTATTTAGTTTTTATTTTTTAAAAATTGAAATGTTAACTAATTTAAAAAAAATTGAACAATTTTTTTATTTTTATTTTCTAGTTTTATAAAAAACAATAAAAGTTTTTAATTAAATAACCACTAATTTTTCGGATTCACTCACTTTCACTTTTTATAATAAAAAATAGACTATTGAATGAGCATTATTTTTAACTTTGTCAACCTCAAACCATACCATTGGCACCCATGAGTTTAGACAATTTCTAGATCATCAAACCCTTGAATCGCTTTTGATCCTTAGGCCAGTCTAATATATTTAGAGCATTTTTAATGGCAATTTTTATTTTAAAGTGTAATTTTAATATAAATAAAGAGTACTATTTAAATACATAGACTAAATAAAAATTATTTTTTAATACAACTTTTTAATTTAATAATTATTTTGTTAGTTTCAATAAGAATGTCAAATTTTTTATTATTTTATGTCTCTTTGTTATATTTTTTTTTATTTATTATATTTTCAATTAATAAAATTAGACTATTATTAATATCATATAATATAATGAATGTATATAACTATCTACAATTAGTTAGTAAAAATAATTCTTTATTTTGTTTTTAGATTATAAAGAATGAATTGGAGTTATATTTTTATAAAATAATTTTTATAATAAATAATATAATTTATTTTAAAATAGCATTAGAGGTGTTCTTAGACCGCCGCAATTTAAACAAAGAAACTTAATTAAAATATTAATTTCATAACAGTAAAAAGAATTTCACATTATTATCTAAACTCTTTTTTGTTCTAATTATCTAAACAAGTCGAAAATATTTTCTACTCTAATTTTCTGACAAAACATCACAAGATACTTTGTTATTCCAGAATTCATTTTCCACGGCCAGATTCTTTTAATAAGAGCCGAAGTAAGTTTTCCGCCAAACAAAGACAGCCTAAAAAAACAATCCTTTAAAAATGGCAAGCAAAGGCCAGATTTGCCAAGTGTGCAGAATTCACCGTTTCAAT
>CAODLS011225687.1:0-12881 GCA_948243855.1 Flueggea neowawraea
AGCAACACAAGATTGATTTTCTTGATATTTTGCTCAGCATTTTTAAATATCCCATGCAGCTTAGCAAGGGACTTATCCATCCCATGCATGTTAAAGTTCATGACAAACTGGTCATAACTTTTGGGTAGTGACCCCAAAATAAGGTCGGTTGTTAGTTCCTTACGAATGAGTACATCAAGTTTTTCAAGAGTATCAATATACCATTTCATCTTGAGTACATGAGCACTTACTAAAGCTCCCAGAGCCATCTTGCAAGAATTCAATGCCTTAGTGGTCACAAATCTTTCATGACGGGCTTGCTCTTGGAACATTTCCTTGAGATGAGTCATGATCTCGAAGGCTTCCATATCCACGAATTGTTTTTGCAATTTTGGACTCATGGTTGCCAACATGAGGCAACTCACATAATTGGAGTCATTCTTTTTCTTTTTGAATGCCTCCCTTTGAGCATTAGTGGCGTTCCTAGCCGGTTCGTTGGGCAAAGCTTGCTCTAGGACTTCAAGCTTCTTCTCTTGCTTGAGAACGATTTTCAAGTTTCAAGACTATTCAATGAAGTTAGTCCCATTGAGCTTGTCCTTCTCAAGGATGGATCGCAATGAAAAGGTTTGTGAATTGTTTGATGTCAATCTACAAAATATGTATGCAAGATTAGATATGAGGTCTTATAATAATAATCCCACAATTCAAATTAATATCCCTTTAAATAATTTGTGTTAGTGATTGTGGGCCAAGATCCATATTTCACTTTACCTTAGTCAAGCTGAGTCAGTACACCTAAGACTTAGTTATTTAGGTAGGAACTCTTTCCAATTACATCTTATATAATTTTTGGATCGAATCGGATTAGCATCTTATGTTAGGCACTATCCCATTTTAATGCCTAGGACCGGGATAGTCCCACTACCCACGTTAAGCCAAACTTACATTCAAGTGTTAGGCATAACAATTATCCTAACCCCTCCCTCACAAAGACAATCTAACGTGCCTAGCTTTGGCATAGCCCACACTTTGATGATCGATGCCTTGGAAAGTTTTGAACTGTGAAAGCACTTTACGACTTACTATTGTAAGGATTTAGTTTGTAACGGCTTACATGGCATAAACAAATTTTCATACATTCATACATGCAAAGCATATAAATAAAGTGCATAAATTTAAGCGTGACATATCATGTGCCAAAAATCTAACTCTAAGAAGCTACATGTAATGTCTTCCTTCGAGTTAGGCCGGCTCTCCTCCTTTTGGGCTTCGTCTCTTGTCTTGATTACAAGGTCTTCATTACTTAGAAAATTAAATCTATTCTATGAAAAATAAATTTTACATAAAATAAATGACACGCATGCCATATTTAATTTACAACCCAATAATGAAAACTAGGTCCATGACATGCACCATTTATAACCATTCACGAAAAATTCAAGCACCTAAACAAGATCCAATCTCAATATGCAAGCAATAACACATGAAAATCCGAATTTTAATTATGTCCATAGCCATTTTCAAGAAATCATGTATTTGAACTTCAAGAACTAACCCTATGAAGGGCTTGGGTGTGAACCCATTAGGTCAAACCCTTTGACCAACTCATCGAATGAATCATTCTTTGAAAATCCCTAATACACTACTAGATGAATTAGTGTCATTGATTTTTCTAGTCAGTTTATCTTAATCAATTTTACATGTTATGATTTAACCAATTAACCATATAAAATAATATAACACATATTTGGCATGAATTAAAACACTTTAATCATGAACAAAAAATGTGCAAGACAATTCGGCAATTTCATAAACAACCAAAAATAGATTCGACATAGCATATAATCAATTAAAACTGATCTTTTAAATTGACACATGAATTTGGCAATGTTCAAGCTAAATCAGAAATATTCGGTTTTAAACCATAAAACCTAAATCAATTATGAATAGTACCAGATTATATTCGGTTATGCTAATTAAAACCCTAAACAAGTTAGGCAATAACAATTCAACCTTGAACAAACTAAACCAGTTATGAATTCGGCTTACATGTTAAAACCCTAAACAATTTTTCAGTCTAAACATGCAATAGCAATTCAGCCTAGCCTTAAAATCCAACAAATTATTCGGTTCTCAACCTAAACAATTAGATTCGTTTTAAAACAATTTAAAACAAACAAAGTCAGATTACAAGCAAAGCCGAAACAAATAATCACATTATAAGCAAGGTCGAGCCATTAATCAACTAAATTAAACATACAGACTGCTCTGATATCACTGTTGGGTTTCTTATGAGATTAAACATCTAATATGTGCAGCAGAATACAACAACAATCATCACAAGAAACATCCAGGAATACTGTATATAATCATAATTAATTAAATGGGGCCGAATATATATGTACCTTTTGAACCTAGCTGAATTGCTTTTCTCCAAAAGCTGTAATTGCCGAATTTGTTTCTCCTTTGTTTATGTTGAGCTGAATTGATCTAAAGACTGTCAAATGACGACTCCCCTCTACTCTCTCACACACACAAGATTGATGGTTATGCCTATGTGTGCTAGCACTAAAAGACTCTCTTTCTTGTCTAGTGAAATTAGGTTTTGGAAGAACCAAAGAAAACATTTTTCTTTTCCTCCCTTTTTTTTGTGATTGTCGAACTCCCTATTTTCCCACCCTAAGTGAGAATCAATTCTCTCTTTTATATTTTAGGGTTTCGGCATCCACACCCTAAAGCGGGAGAGAGTGGCGTGTTTAAAACCCTAGGGAGGGGGCATACCCAATCATATCCATATTTGTTACTCATTACAAATAACGTTAGACGTATGTCACAGTATACGAGAAATCACCCAAGAATCCATAGTGATTTCAGGTCGAGGGATTCAAGTATACACATTGTATGGGAAATACTTATGACCTTTCAACCACGTAGTATTCCCACAAGCATATTGATCCAAAACACTGTTCTCTAACATGTTTTATGTTCTCTGATTGATATCTCATATCCTATGACCAGTAAAACATGATCATCTCACAGAGTACATACTAGTCTTGGTTTATTGTCACTCACATGACAATAATCGACTAGGGACATTTACAATAGTATTATTTTATGCTTCAAGGTTTTACTATCCAAATTACATATTTGAAAACTTAAGCAAAATCACTATTCATGAATGTTTTATCAAATTAAACATGTACAGAAATAATAATGAGATAAGCAATGCCTCATAATATTTATATATAAAATATAATCTGGATACAATGTACTGGAGCTAGTGCTTACACTAACACAGACCCCAGTTTCTCTTTTATTAGTAGTTACTCCACACCGGGACACTTCTGTGTATAGGTTTTGTTGGTTCTGTATGATTGTCTATAAATATTTTGTTACTTGAATTACTTATAAATATTTTATTTATATTAATATTTTGTTACGTTTTAAAGTTTAGTAAATTTTACTTTTAAATTCTATATTTTTAAAATAAACCTAAATTTTATTTATTTATCATTTAATAATTATTGGGTTATAGATTTTGGATTTAAGTTCTGTACTCTGATGTTTGTGTGAGATGGGTTGGGCTTTCTCAGACGGTTCGTCTTGTACGCCAGTTCCGGTCCGATTTTGAGTCGTGTCACCTTCAGTGATGAATCTTGACTCATTAAAGTCAATGAAGAGACTACCTACCATGAGTTTAAAAACTAAAGGACAAATGTGTAGATTAAGCCGAACTACAGCGACTGATCTATCAGTTATCCAACTATTTTTCCATGATTCCAGCTTCGCCCTTTTAGCTGATATTATTTTATTACTTGAGATGTTACTCAAGTTGAGATAAGAGGCATTTTCCATATTTTTTTTCTCTATTTTTCTTCTTCATTATTGAAATTCAACTGTCTTAACTTTTACGTGTTTTACTGTCGGTTTTGATAAGATTTTTTTTTTGGTTATTTCTGTTATGATAAGATTAGGAGAGCTTTGATACCAGTATTAGTTTTTTTTTATTGATTGATGCATGAAACATTCAAAAGAAAACATTACTTATTTATAGGCTTCAAATTAATGGTGTTTTATAGAACTTAGCACCTCCAAATCTTCTCAACAAGAAAATTTCGATTAATCAAATAATTTGAATAGTTTGAAATATATTAACTAAAATAACATGGTTCAAACTTCGAATTATCCAACAGAAATGTAGCTATTTACAAAAGTAAACCTGTTGGGTACAATAATAATTATGCATAGCCCTCACTAGCACATATCATTCCTGCACAAGTATCTATACTCAGTCTCCAAAAAGCAGACCAATAAGGAAGTGAACAAAATTGTAGTATGACGAAAACAATATAGTCAAGGATCAAAAACATGTCAAACAACACCGAAATTGCAAAAATATGTTCCCCATGTATTACTAATTCTAAAAAAGGTGTTTAGCCAGTATGATGAGACAAGTTATGGAGATAAAATGTGGAGGGGAAACATTTATAATTTTGGCCGCTGATGATGATGGTGTCGTGGGTGTTGAGGGTACAGCTCCGAAGACCGTCGCGCCATTTGAATTTGTTGTGTTCAAAACTGATGAACTTGTGCTGCAGTTTCAGTCCAAATCCGTTAGCTTTAATTTGTTGTGTAAATAAAAAATAGTTGAAAGATTTTTTTTTTTAATAAAAAACGGCTAACTCACTCATGTACTAACTCAACTAAACGGATCTAGTACTGGGTAGACACTAGCCTCTTGTCGACACAAGCAACTAGTAGGCTCGAATGAGTAGTTGAAAGAAATTTTAAATCAAAACAAGCTATGAATTGTGGATCACTCGTAAGGCTGAATAGCAATTTAAATTTTAAATCAGAAATGTTCCACGGAAGTTAAATATTTAGTGATCATAAAGGAGGACAATCCACAATTTGTTTTAAAGTTAATAGTGTACATATATAACGAGGTCAACGTAGAAGTTGAAGGACATTTACCTAGCGGATGGGAATTGGCATGTGCCAGAACCTGAAATCATATTAAAAATTGTCTTAGTGAAGAACTAAATGTTGTGTTTGGCAGAATTGTCGCTAAATATTACTAAATGGCCCGGAGACTAATAAATAATATGCCACAATACTTATGAGAAAAAAGACATACGCCACAACATATGGCCACTATCTCCTCAATTTAACTACAAAGTTATTCTTTTTAAGAGATAATACAAGAAAATAATTTAAGAGATACATAGATAAATTCAATTTTTGATTTTTTAGTAATTTATAGTTTTAAATTATTATCTTTAAATAATATAAATAATTTTTTTAAATTATTAAAAAATAATTTAGCTAAACAAAAAGATATTACAGTATTATTGTTAGTGGACGCTATTATTAAATGCTACTACAAGCACAAGATAGATTTTTGTTCGTTTAAGTTAATTATTGTGGATGCATTATGTGGTAAGAAAACATAAAAACATATTCTATTTTTTAATTTGAATTATTTTGTTAAATAAATAAAGAAACGGTTCAAATTTTTTTTACTTTTTATAATCAATTTAAAATAGAAACTTAAAGACACAAATGCAAAAGATTGTTCTTTCTAATACAAGAACAATTGATTCAGTTAATATAATGGAGTAACTATTTAAAACATATATCATAGTATACTTAATATATATGTCAGACAAATATGGTATATGAAAACTATCAATTGAAAATCCAATGAATTAATGTATGATACTTATAAAAAAGATCAACTTACTTGGATTAGTACTAGTAGCAACTGCTGTTCCTCCAAAATTACAGCTACTGGGAATTGGATTCTTGTGGTAATAGCTGTTAAATGCATAAGAAGCATGATCTCGAATCGTGTTCGGATTGTAACAGCTTCCGCCGGGTTGAATCGCCGAACAATCCGCACCACCATAGCCACAAGCATAGTCCAATGCAACCTGTATCGCGGTTTGTGATGCTCCTGGACTGGCAACACACCAGCTTGCTCCTGGAGACACTGAAGATGTTGTGGCTGGAGTAATCATGGGTGTCGTTGAATCCGGATCCGAATTCGGGTTTATGATTGGAGTAGACGGGGTTTGATCGGGGGGATTAACTGTTGGTACCGTCGTTATTGGAGTGATTATGTCCTTTTGGCTTCTGGAAACAGAAACTGTGCCACGGTTTGGTAGTTGGTTGTTGTGTCTGATTGCTAACTTCTTTGAAAGACCAGAACCTGAATTTGAAATGTATTTTGTTAAATTGAACAATATGCAAAATCAGTTTCAAATTCTTGAAACTTGAAACTAAAATTAAGAAAACCTCTGTATGAACTCTGATCAATTTTTTCTTTCTTCCTTTCTTGGCTGTGCTCATTTAACTTTAGTTTTGTTTATGAATTAATTATTGTGATCGGTTGACCGTCAAATATACTGAAACATGGTGACGTTATAGAATTTGAAAATATAATTTATGGTCACTAATCCGTTAATTATATAATGATCAACTAAATGTTTTGACCAATTTCTATAAAATTCTGAAAAAATAATAGAAATTCAGTAACCATATGTATACAACTTTCAAGAAACTGAATTTTATTCTTTTTTAATATAAAAAAACTCAATTGAATGTCCACTCAGCTGTTTGACCCAGTACTCAAGAAAATTGAATTTTAATTTTAAACCTATCAAACTAGTTCTGTTATTAATTACTGTGTTTATTTAATTGGTCCTACAATTAGTCTACAAACAGTGGCGGACGCATAACAAAATCTAAGCGAGAGTCCAACGGCAAATTAAATGATATTTTATAGTTAAAAACCATATGTTATATATAATATGTCAATTTCTCATATAATATTGTAAATATATATAATAACTTAAATAAACCATTGAATAAACTATAAATATATCAAATATATGTATTATATATTAAAAGACTACCACAGACTCGAGCAGAGTCACGGACCATGCCGGACCTCCTTTAGGTCCACCCCTGTCCACAAGTTGGAAAAATAGTTCCCACCATTGGAAACAAAGTAGCCCCAAACAAAGAAATGTTTAGGGCATGACTAAACAGGCATGATTATGTAATCAGAAGTCAAAACTAGACACGGTAAATCATAGTGTGGATGAGAGGGTACAAAACAGAGTAGGCCAACCAACACCTGTAATAATTGACAGCAAAAACAAAAGAAAAAGGTTTTCAATTCTAACAGAAACCCATCATTGGAAATTTTTAAAGAGAAATTATGTAGTTATTGCCACAATGTAAAAACACCATCTTTAGTCTAGATACAAGGGAATCAAAGTTTGAAGAAAGAACAATCATTTTGTAAAAAGAAAGGTATACCCAAATGGACAAAAGCTATCTAATTCTTTCTCCATGTGAAGTAGTATCAAAAGCTGAAATTCAATGAACCAAACATCAATTCATGAATTAAAACATTCAAGTCAATAACAAGATCCAGCATCAAAAATTTCGTGTTTGAATTATTGAAAGCTAAGCTTACAACACAAGCTAATACACATTAATCAAAAGACAAACAATTGAAAAGAAAAGAAAAGAAAAAAGGAAAGCCTGTGAATTAAAGGAAACTTGCAAGTGGCAAGGAAGAAAGAGTAAAGTTACCTGAACACAGGGATAGGCCAAACAAGAAAAACATGAGAGAACAGAGAAATTTGCAACCCATATGTACGCCCGAACAAATCAAACCTCTTCTTCTTCTTCTTATTATTTTTATTGGATAAGTAATTGTTTCTATTCTATCTATCTGCGTCTGTGTTTATGGCTGTTTTGGAGGGGACTTGGATTGAGTTAGAGAAGCATCAATGAGATGGTTGGGAAGAAGAAAATTTTGAAGGCTTCGTTGAGCATAAAAATATGGAAATGTGTGTTTGGAAAATAAATGCATTATTAAGGAAGAGAGAGAGAGAGAGAGAGAGAGTGAGTGGAGGAAGGTTGAGAAAGGAGAAATGAACGAATGAAGGGGTGGGTAGCAGAAGGGGTTGCAAGCAAGAGAAGAGAGAAGAGAAGAGAAGAGAAGTGGGAAAAGGAGGGAAAAGGTGAGAAGAAGGTCGAAAAAGATGTTAGAGAGAGAATTGTTTAGGTTTGGTATGTGGGCTGGTAAGTGATGCTTGTAATGATGGTCCTGATGTGTGGTGTGCATCTACCTTTTTATTTTTAAAATTCATTGCTATGTACTGTTTGTAGTATTTTTATTCAAGCAACTGCATAAATGGGTTACTGTTTAAATTATTTAAAAAAAAAGAATTAACGTTTTACACTTTGAAAAATGCCGTGTGATCATTAATGTTTTATCGATAAATCATTTTATTTGGTTCTATCGAAAATTAAGCTTCAAATCTCTTAATGCTAAAGTTTTCTCTATAGTGTTAGATACAAATCTAGCGGTGACAATTT
Source organism: Flueggea neowawraea (assembly GCA_948243855.1). Lineage (NCBI taxonomy): Eukaryota > Viridiplantae > Streptophyta > Magnoliopsida > Malpighiales > Phyllanthaceae > Flueggea > Flueggea neowawraea. The sequence continues at coordinate 8,377 of CAODLS011225687.1, forward strand.
TTTTTATAAATGAAGTTTAAAATTATGAGGCTTTTTTTATTCATGGGAATTAGTTTGTGTTAAAAAGAGAAACAAATCAGCAGTAGGTGGAGTGTCCACTGACTTATCTGGGAAGTACTTTCAGATCACCCAAAGTGGCAGAGTGACAGTCAAGAATGATTTCTTCGTCCTCTTTGTTTCCTGCATTTTTTTCTTTCTTTTGGGGCCGTATAATTGTTGTGGTGTTATTTAAGGGACTAGGACAAGAAAAGAGTATATTTTGGTTTATATTACTTTCTAATCAGATACTACGGCCCTGTCATTAGATTAAAGAATGATTCTCAGACAAGAAAAAGAGTTCATGTTCACTAGGAAGTAAATTATGAATAATTCCAATTTTGCAAAGAGTGATGCTTAAGTATTATGCCCAAGTCAGCTAATGTGTCATGTTTTATCCTGTTATCCCTATATCTCCATGTAAGGCCAAAGCATCTGCAACAAAAGCTGCCACTGGAAAATTAGAAAAATTAGCACCAGACAATATTGTGAAATAGAGGCTGCCTTGTATTGAATAAACACAGAGTGGGTGATAATGAATATATACATGTGGATAGTTAACTGTAGCTAAGAGTCTAACTACTGATAACACAAGCAGATATTGCGGAATACAAAATTATCTACCCACAGCACCCATGCCTGTATCTTTATCACAAGGAACATACAGTTCATCTAAAAACTGAGCTAATGCGCAATGTAAATTCTGAAAAGTGGGTTCACATGTATGAAGAAAAAAAAATGAAGAAGAAAATAAGGATCGTAATTTTGTAGTTATTTTGGTGCTCAAAGCATAATTTTCGCTATTGCCCCTTCACTAATGCGTTTCTGTGAATTATGAGGGCTAGGGCACCAAGAAGATGCCCCATATATTTGGGATAATTGCACTTTTTATAAAAGATTAGTATGTCAATTCTTAAAACTCTCACCCCTTAAAACTAAATATTAAAGATGTCACCAAAGTTAACACTAATACTTAAAATACTATTTTCTGAAAATTCGTGAGAAATTGAGATATTATCATGAGAAATTGAATTCACGCGAGAAATTGATTTTTTTAAAAGAAATAAAAAATCTAATATTTCCATATAGCGTACAATAGGTGTTCATTGGTGTACACAGACATTAACAAGTCGAAAAATCGTATTTTGTTTGAAAAAAATTAAAAGACGAATTAATTTTTTATTACCATATACAATGTAGCATACAGAATGTACACAAAATTGTTTACACGGGTGTACACAGGAATACAAACATTTACAAACGTGTACGCATCCTATATCTTTTCTTCAATCCATTTACAAAACGTTCACACATAAGTATGTATGTTATATACAAGTGTACAAATTATGCATAAATGTGGAAACAAGTGTACAAACGTGTACATTAGTGTATAAAAACATTTTCTATAAATTTTTTTTACTAAAATTATACTTCCATAAACATTAATCTTTCAACCGTAAAATTTAGGATCAATAACAATTTCAGGGACTGTTATGCTAAATTTAAAGATTGGTAGTGTATGTTGGTCCCAAAGATGGCACTCCAAGAGGGGTGAAATGGAGTTTCAAAGTTTTTAAGGCTTTGTTGAAAATATTTTGCAAGTTAAAGCAACAACAATGTTTCTTTTCAAACCAAAATCAAAGTTAAATGCGGAAGCAATAAAATAACAAATTCACACACAATATGATAAATGTAAATCAAAGTAAAGATAGTAAGAGAAGAGAAAACAAATCCGGATTTATAGTGGCTCGGTCATTCTTGACATGCTTCCACTCCTCGAGCATCCCTCAGAAATTTCAATCCACTATCTCCTCATTTTCGGTTAGAGGAAAATTGTTTACAACTTCTCTTGTTTTCAGTGAGCACAAGGAAATTTTTACAACCTCTAGTTTTTGTAGGAAACAAACTAGGAAACCTACACTCACTTATTTTTCCAATAAGATAAAACAAGAAAAACCTATCACACTTGTTTTTCTAAGGATCAACAAGAAAACCTATCTAACCCAAAATGTGTTTCCAAACCACAGATTTTAAGCTAAACCCAACCTAAGAATAATAGCAAATGAAAGAATCAATAGTGGGTATAAAGTAAACAATAAGAGATCTAGAGAGAAATCAAGATATCAAAGTTTTCCCAAGGTTTATTTAACCTCTTCTGATGTTGGAGACATCCTTTTATAGCCTTATTGGAGTTTGTGACCAGTGGAAACAATAATATAGGCATTGTGGAATAAATTCAAATGTTCTATAATGCTAACATCATACAATTTACGTGCTTAGAGTCCTCCTTGAATACACTGCATCACTTCTTGAACTTCTCTAAGTGCTTAGAGCTGAATGTAAGCATTTAGACCTGACCCTCTAAGTGTTTAGACGAATTTTCAATATTGCACCTTGAATTTCACTGATGTCATCTGACCAAGGACATTCAAATTCAAATCCCAAGGAGCGTTAGAACGAATTGTTTTGTCTTCAAGTGAGAATTTACATGCTTAGACGTTTATTCTAAGTGCTCAGACATCCTTTTCACAACTGCAACTTTTCAGCACCAGTTCTAAGTGAATAGATTTGGACTTAAATCACTTAGATGTCACTTTAGTCCAAGCATGAGAAACACCAAACAGTACGAGCTAGCGATGATAAGAAGCAATTGGTTCGCCAGAATCTAATGTAATAAAACACATATTAAGTCAAAATCAAATTATTTACAAATACAATATATGAAAATTCTCTTCCCCAAGACTGCCTAACTAAATCCATTACAGAATAAATAATATGATTTCCTATTTACGTAACTCTTATCAATAACATATTTCGACTTCACTCAATTCCCACAAATAATAAACATCCTCCATAGCCAATTTCTTAACTCAATTTATTAAATTAATGAGTCTCCCAAATTTTTATCTTTCTCCCACATCGGAACTTTTTTTTGGGTTTATAATCTTCTCAATAGAAATTCATTTTTTCTTTATTTCCATCTAATTCTCTTGACACCCAATAGAATAATTATAATCCAATTAACATAACACTTCCTCTAAAAAATTCACCAACCACGATTCCAAAGTCTCAAACCATCACATGCATGCAACAATTATTGACATTTCATGGTTCTAATTAAATTGTTAGCACCTAAACACTCTTAGAATAACTTAGGCATTTGCTTGGATTTTATTAAATTCGGAATAATATCTATCTCCAAAGTTTTCCTAACCCTAACCACCAAAACTCCAAAATTTAATCTACCAAATCACTACCCACAACAAAAAAATATCACAATATCCTAATTCCTCAACTAAAAAGCTTAAATTAACAACCAAGACTAAAAATTCTTACCAATCAATTTCGGATTTCCTTAACACCCAACTCCAAATCCCTTCTTTTTGCTCCAAAACAACAATGCATGCAAGCCTTGGTGTGGGTAGGTTGTTCAAGAAGTGGACATGGTGAAAGACATAGGAAGTAAAGCCAAAAAAAGCAAAGATAAGAGGAAGGAAGTGAAAGAGGACAAAATGGAGAGATGGAGGTGGTGGTCACGGGTTGCAGAAATGAGGAATGATAGAGACTGTGTTGTTTTAAGTAATGGGTGGCAAACATGTTAATTTGGTCCCTAAAATCTATTACAACATGAAGATCATTCCATGCATTTGATGACTTCACAACTTAATCGCTAATTAAACTTGACAAAATTTTATTCTTTTTTTTCAAGAATGTTACATTTGATAATGATTTACTTGATTATTCTTAGGGGTTGTCTGTGTGTGTTTTATTGTTGGAATACTTTTTTATTTATATTTAATATGAAATAAATATAGATTTCATTTCATTTGTAAATGAAATGAAATTAAGTCTACAATGAATTGAATTTACAAATGAAATGAACTGTTTGGTATAGTATATACTAGAATTTCAATTCTATCATTTGTAAATAAATTGCTTGTTTGGTGTGACTTAGAATTAGAATTATTTATATATTATGACTAAAATACCCTTACATTTATATTACTAATAAAATTATGACAACAATATTATAACAATAATAATTATTTCTTGATTATTTAAATAATTATTTAATACAGATTAAATATTTAATTATTTAATATGAATTTAGTATTACATAATTTTTGAAAATATTTGTCCATTATTTTAGAATTGAAAGAGAGGGAGAGGGGAAGGGACAAAGAGAGAGGGAGGAAAGGAGAGAGAGAGTGTGAGAGAAAGGGAGAGGGAAGGAGGGAGAAAGAAGGAGAGAGAGAGAGGAAAAGCACATCTATGGGTATTGTAAAGAGGACAAGGTAATTTTAACAATAAGAATAAATGACATAGATAAAATTGTCCAAAAGAGAAATGACATGGAATTCATTTGCATGCAACATGTATTTAACTTGGATTTGTAAATGAACAAATTTTACCTTACTTCTAATTCTTTTATTTACAATTACTGGATTTGAGTTTTTTTAAACAAACCA
>CAODLS011225777.1:0-18568 GCA_948243855.1 Flueggea neowawraea
TTCTTCCTCAATCTTCGGAGAATGCGGCGTTGTCTTATTGTAAGTTCTCTCTTCCGAACATTTCCTGAAAGTAGACGACAAGTTTTAAATCTTAATGCAGTCAAGGTTTTATTAATTGAATCAGTCTTTTTCGCCACATCGGATCTCTGGGAATCGAACCCAAAGCTTCCCCGAAAAGGAAAAGACCCGCCTTATTCCACTTACGTCTCGCCCACTCGTCTACCGATAATTTATCAATTGGATAAGAATGGTCGACCTTTGAGAGTTTTTATAGTTTTTTCGGCATGCATGTGTTAAGCATATCGCAGCATTCTAGCTTTCTTCCAATCTCAGAAAAGGATCTTTTGCAACGGTGACCGGCTTCGCGGGACCGCAGTCCAACTCAAGGCTAAGCTCTATTGGGCGCTGCTTTCTCGATCGAGAAAATGAAGATTGAAAGATCTGCTCTTCTTCTCTTACGCAAATACCACAGAAAAAATCTCTCTTACCTATGCTATTTCAGCATGAAATGCTAAATCGGCTAAGCATGCTAAGTAGGGTAAATCAGTTAAGCATGAAATGTCGGATAAGTACCCTGTATAGTCTATTAGAGGATAGCATTAAGGGTTCCAAGAGTCAAAAGCATAGCGGGCGCTTTCCCTTCGAGAAGAAAGGAGAGAGGAGAGGTTTTCATTCAAAACTTTTCTCTCGAGTATACCATTACCAAAAAATGGACGTCACTTTGGGACACATGCGGATAGCCGCCCCGCGTGGCTAAAAGTAAGCCAAAAGAGCTCAAACTCTTTTTTTTTAGTTCCACTGAGAGAAAAGAGTCTTATAAAAGACGCCACTCTACGGGGGAAATCCTCGGGTCGAGTCCTTGCGAGTTCATCCCAAACAAAGCGAACCCAACCCCTTCCGGGTCTTGGTCGAGAAGATGCAGATAAAACGCCAATAGCCTGATGTCAGCTTCTACGGCATAAGCTTTAAAGAAGAGAGCTATCAACGCTAAGCTAATAATAATAATAATAAACATTTCATAAGAAATAAATTTTTTTTTTGAATCTCAGGTGAAATTTTGAACAGTCATTTCAATCTTTTTCTTCCGAGAAGAAGGAGTTGGGAAAGAAGGAACCGGGGCGCCATAAGGTCTCTCGCTCCTTACTCTATTCTTATTTATTGATTGCACGTGATTGCACGTAATTTGTAATAGTTAGCTAATGTGCTATCTTCACTAACTGGATTCTCTAGCTCCTCTAGGTCCCACTAGAATGAAATTAGTGCTTCTCCCCAGCCAAACGAGGCTCTGGAAGCTATGGTTAAAGTAAAGCGCTTTCTATAATATAAGGCTTTAATTTAAGTCCCTTTTAAAGAAAGGAATATCCTTTATCCTTTCTTTATCTTCCCCTCCTGGGACAATGGCAATAGCAAAAAAGGCCCTAGAAACTACTCCTACACCTCCTGGCCGGGAACTCCCGAGAGAACTCACACTCACAGGAAAAAGAGACAGCTGGATTGGGGACTGCTACTAGAGAAAGAACCCCAAAGGACCACTCCAACTGCATCTATCCCAATGCAATGGCTGGACTGGCTGGAACAGAAGTAAGCTGTACATATGCTCTGTATTATCAATCTCTCTTACACTGTCTTGCCTACTCGCTTACCCGAGAAGAGAATCAGCTATCCCAGAGACGACTACTATAAGTATTAACCAGGGACTTCCACTCAAAGACCCGGGACTAGTATGAAGACTGGTGGAAAGCGGAATAGCGATACTGGGACTTCACCTATTGATACCGGGACTACTGTTACGTGGAATACGGAGACAGGGACTCTAAAAAAATCCCCATCGAAAGGAACTGCAAATGTATTCAAGGGAGCTCGTACTCCAACAGAATTGAAGGCAGAAATTCTGGATGCCCTTATTACTCGAAATGCGGAGGAGTATCTTATGACTCCAACTTGGCTTGGGAGAATCCTATAGCAGACAACAAGAAGAAATCCGTGACTTCCCACGAGCTCGGCTCTAAACATTATAGATAAGGGAGATCTTCTTCTTGATGCCGAGAATACGCGGTTTGATAGAAGAAACTAAGCTCTTTGAGAAGAGAATATCGGTAGCTGGGTGAAAGCGAACCTAGATGCCATAGAATCCTGTATATTGGTAGCAAATCTACGCTGGAATTAGGCTATTTGTTCTTGAATCAGGGTATACAAAAGTAGTCTCCTAAGCCGGTTGATCTATCAGATTCAATTCATTCCTTTCTCACATATCTGTCTGTAAAGCTTCTCATGTTGTCAATCCAGTAAAGAAAGAGTCACAAAGAAAGTAGTGGTTGTCATAGCCTCCTTTCTATCTTATGCGGGCGAGTGCGAGAGGCTAGACATTCTACTTGCAACCAGTGCAGAAGTGACGACTCACGCTTCACTGCCAAGCTAAATGGTCTCAATTCCAGGATAGAGTTTCTACTGATAGGCTACATTCTAGGAAAGAGTCCTGCGCCTTCTCTCCCCAGCAAATAAAGTAGATCCCCCAAGCATTGGTCAATTGGCCTGCACCTAGTTTGAGACATTCCAGCTTTGAAAAAGAAATTCCGTATTAACCTCCCCAGCTACCTTGCAATCCGAAAAAAACTCCGACTCACGTACCACTGTATTTCATAGTGGGCCCGGCCCTTGTAAAGAACCGCTAGTAGACCCTAGGTTTGGTCGAAGCTGATCTTAGTCCGTTCAGGTGTCATCCTCTAGATCTCGATGAGATAGACGGGGCAGGTTCTGTAGTCAACTGCACTTGGTCACTTCCTGCTCTGTCGGGTCTTTTGATCTTATCAGTTCCACTCGGGCATACTCTTTCATAGGCCCGACACGGGTTGTGACGTCGGGTCCTCTCTTCTCTTCATGAATCTCAGTTGGAAGCTTGATCAGACAAAAAATGAAGTAGGAGAAATCTCCCTACCTAGCGGTACTTCCATGGCTTGCCTCTCGAGGAAACAGGCATGTTGCGCGCTAGGCACTCATGATATGGCTTCTTTGATCTCCTATAGAAGTTAATCATCGGTTGAGTGGTGGTACTGGTAATGTAGTTGATAAAGTGAGATATCAGAGACTAGTTGGAAGACTCATATATCTCTATCATACTAACATTGCATTTGCTGCAGGAGTTGTTAGTCAGTTTATGCATGCCCCCCTACTATTCACATTAGCCCATGTTCTAGTACCACTCGATAGTCTTCCACCTGGAGCAGAGAGCACTTCCTATTTATTATTTGAGAGAAGAGAACCAAGTGGCTATCCTAGCTTATTAGATTAGTCTGAAAGTAAGCCCCTTCTATCTATAGGCTTTCCGACAACCCCATTTATTGAATGACTCCTGATCTTTGGCCTAGGCCTATGTCCTCTTTTCCAAACCTGTCTCCGCGGGCTAAACCCTTCTTTGTACCACCTTTCCGCTACTGAACTAGGTGCTTTTAACCTTTTATCCATCTCCCTATGAAAGGAAGTCAGTCTTTAGCTGACAGTCCCTTAACTTAATCTGTATTGCCACGTACCGCCAACTCCGTGTGAAGGGTGAGATAGCTGAGTGCTCTTGGAAGGAAAACGGCTATCTCCATTCGCTTCATCGATCACAAGATGTGCCCAGTCTTTCAGGAGGAATGGGGTTCAGCGCCCAATCTCATCTTTTCTCAGTTGCCATGGTCAGAGGTTGATAATGCCCAAACAATAGGACAATGGTTCGATAGGTCATCCTATGGGAGTGGTGGACATGGGATCTCCAGCTGGGGGCCTCAGTCTTTGACAGTGTCTTTCCATATAAAAAAGAAAAAAGAGACAGATAACGGTTTGGATTGAAGACAGTTCTGGTCAAATCAATCTCCCTTGAAACAACATTAACGGTAGCCAAAGATACGACTGTGTTGACATCAACAACTATATGATCCCCTTTGATGCCAACAAGCGAAGGGTCGAAACTGGTATCCAATTCCACAGCGATGAATGGATCTTCCCCATCTAAGGCCAGTTCTGGGAGAACCTGTCAGAGAGGCTGAAAGAATCAACATTAGAGGTGCTCAGAAACGCAATCCCATCTCCAGAAGGAAGGACACTGTGGGGAAGATATAATTGAGAAGGAGAAAGAGCATGGGAAAGATGCGGTGGAGTTCGTCTCGTCCATCAGGTACTTCTATTGGGTACTTTTGTTTCGCATTCAATCATTAATAAAAAAAGAAAAAGTCCTTGAAAAAGTCTTTTCTGCTTTGCTTAGAAATTTCATGCTGAGTAGCAGATTCCATCTCAACTGCGAGAGATCATGGGATTACTCCGGGCCTTCAACACTTCTTCAGATTCAGAAAGCCATCACCAATGGAGTGCAAAAGAAAGAACGACTCAAACTCGTTGAGAAGGTCGAACGTCCCGTAAAACGAAGGAAAATCACCTATGGTAAAAAGATTGGGATCATCCGATGGGATGTGTAAGACTGGTTGGAATTCATTCCCCGCCCCTTGGCCGAGGGAATATGCAACTTTAGAGATTCGTCCAGCAGAGTTCCAGTCCATTCCAGGAATCGCTTGCGGACTTCATGACCGGGGCTCAGTATAACTTCTTGTACGGATTACGGACGCTGAACTCTTTCGAGGAATGCTCGTTCTTCACATCAGGAAGGGGCGTTTAACATTTTTCTTAACTAAGCTGCGCTCATCAAGTGATACGATGAAAAGAAAAGGAATTGCCCGCCATTTACGAGGATGGAGCTAACCTTTGATAGCGCTAGCAATCGACTTCAGGATTCAACGAATACACTTTCGCGAAACGACTTCGCTTGCAAGACAGGAATTTTATGACAACCCGCCGAGAAAAAGGAAAAGGAAATAAGAAACGGCCAATTCAGGAACCAACTAACCCTTAGGGATAGCGGGTCTACTTTTCGAACAAGGAGGACGGTAGACCTTTGAACTGCATACCATAGCAGCTTAGAGACAAGCTTGCTTACTAACGGGGTTCCTATCTTTAGTCGCGCAGAACTTAGCAAAAGAAAGAATCAAGACCAGACACGGTCACCGGCATGCAGTTCGACTACATTCTTCCTTCCTTTGGACCCAATTGATAAGAAAGGAATTACCGGCCTATCCTTCATAGATTTACAGATGGAGGGCGAAAAGGAGGAGCTGACGTAAGTCGAATTCGCATTCTAAGGCCAATTCGCGGAAGAAAGATCAAACGAAAAGACCTTTCAGTAGAATGCTGCTTTCCCGGTTGTTCACATTCAAGCATGAGTTCGTTCAGAGTCGGAGTCGGCAAGGAGAATCAGATAAGAAGGGCAGATTAGTCAACAATCATGACCATGGGAATCTTTGTTCGCTTTCTATTTCTAGGTACCCCTTAGGACTTGAAAGCCTCTTTCAACTACGGCTTACAGTTCACTAAGAGCAGTCTGACCTTTCTAGCCTGGCTTACTTCTATCTACCAAGAAGCGGACTTATAGAAAGGAGACCGAGCATGGAAAGAAAAAAAAAGGATTGGACATTCATCGCCAACGACAGAAAGCGCTGCACGAGAAACCTTCTTGATCCTTGCAGCAGGTTTACTTAGTTCAAATTATCTATTTGTTCCGGAATTCTTTCTCTTTTTCACAAAGAAAAGACGAATTCCAATCACATCCTCTATCACTTAAAGCCAATCCTTACCAAAGGAGGAAATATAATCGAATAATCTACCTTCTTTTTTCCTTCCCGCCCCCCAAGCTGCACTTCCTTATAACAAGTGGCTGAGAGTTAGCAAGCAACCTTGGCCTCTTGGCAGGAGGTTCGCTGTCCCCTTCCTTTCCGGTCCGGCCGAACCTGAACTCGAAGCTACGATCAGATCCGATTGGATCTGATCCGTTCAGATTCCACATATCCAGCCGATTTGGTCTGGTCCTATCCGACCCAACCCCAGAACTTAGAATGGCCGGCGTGTTTTGGACAGTAGAACGGGAAGAGGGGGAGTCGTGCCCATTCTCTCTCCGGGCACGAGCAGGAACATCCAAATTTAAGACCGAATACATGTACATGACGGAACGACATATTAAAAAAAACGTGATCTGATTTGATAGGCTGCCCGCAGAAATAGTTTACCGACCGCATAACAATTCATTCTTGTGTATAGCGCGTGGGGCCATGTCTCCCGAACGATCATAGTACGGCCGCTCATCTAATATCAAATCAATCGGTAGATCTCACTTCCCTTCCACCATACCATAGAAAAAGGGATAGCGTATCTACAGAAGAGAGAGTACAGGCCCTTACCCTTAATTTAGTTTAGACGCAGCTCGAATGCCTTTACGCTATAGGCTGTGTTAAGCATGCTTCTTTGACAAAAAACAAACTCTTTTTCCATGACAACAGTCGCGACTATAATATAAAGGGCGGGGCAGTAAGCTCTCTATCAACAACAGGGGGGCTGTTCTCCTTTGTCAACTCCTTGCTTGTGTCGTTGACAAAGTCAACGCTACTAAGGACCGGGGCGAGCGGAATTCAGTAGAGGCTCGAAGAGGGGCTTACTAAGCGAAGGGCCGAAGGCGGCTTTGCTATCCATCCTACTATACTACCGAAGGGCGGCGGGCTGCAAGGAGATAGTGTGGCTTTCTTTGTTCTCATGGCAGAGTGAGGGGTGCTATCCATCCGCCAATAGAGCCGGTTTTAGTGAAGATCCGCTCATATGCTGCATGAGGGGCGGCAAAAGACGGCTTTGCCCATGAGTTAGCGATCAAGCGGAAAAGGACCTGCTGGCTTCTTTTCTTTCTGGAGCAGACTTGCTCGTAGCTCCCTATTGATATAAAAGGGGATAAAGGGTGAAAGAAAAATAAGAAGCAAGTCTTGAGGGAGTAAAGAGCCACCTAACGGTGGTTCTGCGCCAAGTGCGATCGATTGTCCTTCCTTTATAGATTGAACTACCGTAACTCCACTCAACCAACAAAGTAAATTCCATACTCAAAGTTGAGTTACCGTACAAACTCAATATCTATAAAAACTAAGGGGGAAGAGTTTTTACTGAAGCCGAAAGGTATCCTAAAGGAATGGTAGCACCACAATCCACCTAGACGCGGCCATCATAAATGGTTCGTGCGACGGCGGCGGAGGCAGGTTCGGGATAATTCATTCAATCTTCTTCTTTTTTTCTCTTTTTCTAAATTTTCCTCTTCCCTCCCTCTTAAAACATTTCCAGAAACTCGAGTTTTCTTTCTTCTTCTTTCGGTGAAGCCTCCTCTCTAGGTTGCAGCCTTATCTCTTAAAAAAAAAATTTATTCCCGCATCGGAACAACACCTACTATACTAGATTTAGCCAATTCGGGTGCGGATGGGGATTCTCCAATTGATTCTACAGATTCGAATCTGGGTGCCCCTGCGCATAAAGATATGGATAGGGATGCCGATTCAGATGCGGCTAGAAAGGCTTGTTTGAGAGCTCCGCTTCCTCGTCGGGATAAACAAGCAAGGGTTTCATTCTCTGCTTGCTTATGGGAATGCTATTTCGAGAAATGCTGCTTCAGGATAAACTAACTAGATATGTTGCGAGATAAACTGGATATCTTAGTTCGGCTGATGCTGGTTTGGATGCTTACCTAATCTTTTTCCACCGACCTCGGTTCGGTTGGCTCTTTGAGATCAACTGAACAGGTTGTTAGCGCTCTCTCCTCCGGTTCTAGGACCTCCGATCTTAGAAATTCAAAAATTTCCTTTTGCTAAAAAATTTCCCCATAGGGCCTACGGTAGGTTTGTAAATCAGTTTTTTTATAGTAGGGGCCTTCACGGCTTGATAACCATGTGTTACAGGCCGCGGAAATCTCTCGCACTTGAAAAATAGATGCCATATAGCCGATTAATTTACTATTAAATTAAATAGTTGATTCATTCAATCAGGACCGCGAAATAATATCATAGTAGATTAAATCATGCCCTTCCTTGAATGAAAAGAAGCTGATTGGTAAATAATATCCTGTGGGAGTCGAACCCACCACATAGGCTTTTTCCTTGTTCTGACCAAACAAAAAAAGATGATTGAGACTAAGTCAGCTTCCGTATTCAGGCTTCCTAATCTAACTGCCTCCTCGGCTTGGCGGGTTTGTCTGTCTTGGTGGACCTTACGGCCGAGCCGGGACTTGCCCTGAAAACGACCTGTTCGAACCTGAGATATAGCTGGAAAATTAGGGGGAGTGTGTTAAGCAAAGACAATAGGTGTCTTAGTACACAGCTTACCCTAGGATGCATGAGAGCTAGATATACTGACTATGCTCGAAAGAGGGAAGGTAAGAGGCTAAGAGATAATGAAAAGAGACAGACTTAGCTTACTTAGGTTAGGTCTCGTTACTTGCTTTACACACGGGAGAGCTCTCCCTTTCAATCTGCCAAATCTTGCTTCTCGATCAAGTGTGCGTATCGGTGGTAAAGAAAAGAGAGGGTCCACTATTCTGCTGACCAAGGCCTTGGTCATATAGATGTCTTGACGCCTTTCTTTTCTCGGCTAGTAGATAGAAGAATTTCCTTAGGCCACTCCATTCCCAGCCATCCATGAAGTTTTTTATCTTCACCTTATGGAGCAAGGAAGAAGACGAACGAGAGACAGAGCAAGAGCACTTTCACAAGGCGGATGGGTGATGGGAAAAAGTTTTCCCTCTTTCTTATTTGTTCTTTCATCCCACAGATTAGCCCAACAACTAGCTATCCCATTGGAAATAGTCCCTAATATACCACCAATAGCAGGAACGAAAGACGCAACTACTAAAAGGGACCTATAACCCGCTTTCCATGCAACCTATTATCGCCTAGGGAGTTCTTCTATGGACCCAATTCGCTCGCTCCAGCATGTGTTAAGCATACGGCGACTGGACCTCAAATAAATGAAAGCGTCGGGAAAGGAACTGTAACCCTTAGCTTAGCCCTTTAGCCTTCTTTTCCTATAGCTCGCTGCTTCCCCAGTAAACTAGCTATCTATTCGCTTGCTTTCACTAGCTTACCTTACTGGCTAAAAGAGAACTCTCTTTACTTCTCCACAATCCTGTTTAGTTCGGTTTCAGAAACAGTGGCATTCCTTTGACCCAGGCGATGCACAAGAAGTCTGTCCCTCATAATATCTTTGGTTTGGAACCCTCTAGGAACTGAATCGCTAGAAAGATCTCTTCTTTCGTTTAAACCAAGTGGGCCCTAAACCAAAGCTTTGATCGCTGCGCTTCCCCCTTATTGTTAGTCCTCTTACCATACACCACTTCGAATAGTTACTTCCCCCCTTACTTAACATAGGCCGATTCACATCGTTTTTATAGGCAAAGTCTGAAGTTGGAAGAACTTATTCCCACTTGCTCGGTCTCCCTTGCACTAAGCTCCTCAGCAAGTCTTCCAGTAAACCCGACGACTGGAGTCTGGCCGTCCTGAGTGATAAGCACTGCTAAACCTCAGTTCAGTGCCTAATTTCTTCCTACGCACCCTCTATTAGAGGGCAGACTGGTGTCTTGATCGGACGTAAGCTCCCCTTTCTTTCGTCATAAGGCGTGGTTTCTCACCACCTAATGATGATCAAATCACGATCATAGGGTAGCCCGGTTCTAATTCCATATGCAGATTAAATATGAAATCAAGACCCCGAAACTTTTTTAGTTCCAGATGATGCAGAGCCAATTCTAATTCCGAATCCAATCCCATCTCCTGAGCTATACCTATAACTTCTTCAAATGTAGATTTGCCCGAACTTATTTAATAAGGCGAGATGGAGACCCGGATTTGGACTTGGACCCTCGTGATCGAGCTTATGATTGTAAAGAACACGAAGCCATAGTCAAACGATCCAAACCAGGTTGAGAGCGTCGAAGCCTGAAGCACTCACTTCTACTCCTGTCTTGCTGTGGAAGCAGTGGCCGGAAGCTTCACTGTGGAGGCAGGCGGTCTGATAGAGCTGATTAGCTCCACAACCGAGATAGAGCCATCCCTGGAACCCAGGTTTAGAACTCCTGAGACTGGCCTACAAGAATCCTGCCCCCGCCTAAGAACTTGAGAGAAAAGGTCCCATCCTTCAATATCATGATTGGGTCGACCAGGCCAGATCATGAGTGAATAGAAAATCGAAAATTAAATTTCTTAAAAAGGTTTCCATAAACATAGTTTTTCTTTTTGTAGGAGCTTATGTTCCCCTTTCCGTTCTTCCCCTATGTCGTTCGGGACTACTTAGGGGAAAAAACAATAGTGTGGCTAGAATCATATTTCAATTTGTATGTATGACTCTATTTCCGTTTTAGAAGCCAAGCTCCGGCAATTGATGGGCCCAAATCCCGCAAGCTCCCCCATTTTTAAGGAACTTGTGCGGGCGCGGGAGTATTTCCATATCGACGGACCGTATCGTGGTCCTATAGGTTAGGTTAGGTTAGTTCCTATAGGTTCGGTTAACCTATAGGTTCGGTTAAAAGAAAACTCTTTTCCCTTTTTCTAATTTGTATTCTTTGGTTAGCGGGTGGATAAGAGCGGTGGGAGAGGGAGGCGTCCCCCCGCATTAAAGAAGAATTTTTTCCGGGTATGTTCGCCATGTATCTGGGATGTGAGGAATGAGAAGTTGGTGAACAGGTTTGTTGATAAAAAACAATGGTATCGGCTTGAGCTTAGTTGATAAAAACAATAGTCTCGGCTTGCTTCAATCTACGACTGCATTCAAGTAGGTAAAGACAGAATAAAGAGTGGGTCGGGAAACTATTACTGTTAAAGCAGAACCAATACCAAGACGCCTTGAACGCTCTCTTATATATGACATTTACAAATGAAAAAAAAAGGTGTCGATTGTTGTCCCTGAATTCGAAGATTCACCAATGATAATGATCGGGACCTTTCACTTTCACAACGGATCGATCTACGGACGGAACAGCCCTTACCTTACGCAGTCTTTTCAGTTTGTTTTGGGCTTTCGTTTAAACTATAGGGGTTCGGGATGTGGAAACTAGAGGGTGGAAACCTCCTTCTGAAAAGAATATACCTTAATTAGGATCATTAGGAGAGCTTCTGCCTTCGGAGGAAAAGAAGCGGGATAGCTAATGTCAAGGGAGGAGGCAAGGCGTGTACAGACTATGGCATCGTTAAGCCCTTTTCAATCCTTCCTGTATTAGATGCTCGAACTCCTAAGGCTCCAGCAGTTATTGTGGGGGGACCCCGGTCCGGATACCACCCCTTCTTTGCGGGTAACCTAAACTAACCAGAGGCATCTTGAGGTTCGGGTAACTATCCTGAAATAGTTTATGTGATCACCTACGGAAATTCCTCGGCAGAAGGTATAAACAGCGAAAGTACCTCTGGGGGAGAGGGCCCGAGCGGGGAAGAGGGTGCTTAGGGAACCGCAGCGATGAGAAGAGAGCGGGAGTTAGGGATTTTTAACAGCCAACAGGAAATCCATCTGTACGTACCGTGCTAATAATGCTAAGGCTACCCTCTTGCTTTCACTAGCTTGATAGGTCGGGTGAAGAGTGCGAGTTAGGTCAAAAGACAACCAAACTCTTCAAAACAGCCGAAGCCTATCACATTCAAAGGAGGTGCCGGCTAGTAGGATGTTGCAAAAGCGGTCTTGTCGTCGTATCCGCTGTGAGCCTATCTGCTCTTTGATAGAAGACTGCTCTCAAATCAGCAATGCCACATCTTCCTCAAAAGGGATCGATAAGCCTTTTCACATGAGAATAGGATTAGATTGAACGGAAAGAACCCCGAGGGAATGTTTAGTTTATGGTATCGAAAAAGGCTCTTTGATGTTGATGCAAGTGTGCAAGTAAAGATGAATTCAGCCATTCTTTTATGCAATTCAATGAAATTAAATATTCAATCTTTTACTCAATTACAACATGTAAAATAACATAAGTGAAGATATTGTTTTTCATTATTTTTCAATGTTTTTCTTATCCTTTACGAGTTGAGTAAACTAAGATAAAAAGCATTAGATTGGTCTAATAAGCAATTTTCGTTAACGTTAGATGCTCTAATAAGTCATCACTCCGTATGTTAACGGTACTTCCACAATGAGATCAGAAAAGCAAAGAAGGTGCTTTCGCTTTAACTCCACCCGAGCAAACCGTACTTACTACTTAGTAGTTTAATTCTCCTCTCCCACCTTATCTTATCTAAGTAAATACGGAACTCTGCCCTTTCCACTTCACAAGAATGGGATTCGCCCCATAAGATTGTGCGTCGATTTAGCAAACCAATTCTTAAAAAAGCCCGTCTCAATAGCTCAGTGGTAGAGCAATCAATGATTAACTGACTGGTCGTAGGTTCAATTCCTACTTGATAAGAAATGAATTAAAGAATTCGAAAAAAAAAAGGCTTTGGATTCGACAGTTGGGATAGGAATGAAGCCAATGATGTCCCCAAAAACGAGAAGGCTGATCTTGTATTGCGGGATAAATAGAACCTGATTGACCTAGTCAACCCAATCCATTAAAAAAGAATACGCTTTGCTTCCTCTTACTCTTTTTCTTACGACTCTGAACGAATGGTGGAAGCTCCTGTGAGCGATTCTGTTTCCGGTACAGATAAGGAAGACGGTGCTGTATCATATGTTTCGGTAATAGTAGCACTTAGATTAGATAAGGGACAAAACCATTCCTTCGACCTAGAATAGAACAACTATAATAAGAGAAGAGAGATCTATAAGCGTAGAAAGATTAGCTATGCTCCTATCCTAGGGAGTGATTGAATCCACTTTGATTCGCGCTTGGCCACTCTGTTGATGCAGTACCCTTCACGACTAAGGGAACTCTGTCTTCTAGAAAGGTACAACTCTTGGTTGGATATCCAGATTTAAAACCAGTCTTTCTGACAGCATGAAAGATGTCCTCTTAAGGACCCTCTTAAAGCAGAGAATCACCAAACCTAGCTTCGAGGGAAGAAGGGCAAGGAAAGAACAAATAGAAGTGAGCTATTAGGATAGGGTGTGTGGTTGGGGTTTGCTATTTATTGAGGATGCATGGGAATAAGTCCAAAGCCAAGGCAGGATGCTCAGAAAGCACTTTGTTGAAAGAGAAAATAAAAGACTCATGTATTTTTTCTCCCGAATCAGATGGAGATCCCTATTCTCAAACTCCAGTAATCGGTTATACTCCTCCTGAGAGTAGGCTTGATCGAGGCTTGTTTTAACGTCGTTGAAATGGTATCCCTTTTCTTACCGCTACGTGGGGAATTTGCTATTCTACGATCCTTGCTTTCTCGGGCGATGATTCTTGGCCACTCTGCTATTAAGAAGATTAAGGGTTTTCCCATCGATAAATTCATTTAAGAAGAACTCCCCCCTTCAAAGTTCACTCGTAGTTCTTTCTTCAACTCTGGTTTGCTAATCAGTAGCTAGACTTACCTAATTAGGAGAAGAAGGCTAGGGCTCTAGCGTTGCTGAAGCAATTGTCTGCCAGTCTGTCGGGTGTCGCAAGAAATTGATTCATAAAGAAAGACCGCTTACGAGTATACAAATCGATACAGTTTCAGGATATGATTCAGCAGAAAGAGGGGTTGGCTGGCGGAGCCACGACAGCGAGATTGGCCTCCGCGGCTATATGCGTTTTTCACTACCTTCCCCGGTCCGTAGCTTTTAAAGAAGCCTTACCACCAGAAAATGCTGGCTGTGATTAAGAGAAGTAACTAGCCAGGCTACCATTTCCTTCTACTTCTAATTCTAAGGCTCAGCTACTATTGCGGTTAGAAGGTGCTAGATTGCTCTGTGGAATAGGACTAGAAGTTGAACGCTTAGCTCTTCTTTCCATCTCTCCAGTAATGGGTTCACTCGATACAAGGGGTCTAAGACCGCACGGGAATGCATCCAGTCAATTCTTGATCATCAACCATTTCTTAGACCTTGATCTTAAAGAGAGAGCCTTAAAGCGCTGAAGTCAGTTCGTCTCATTAGGGAATCGTTGTCTATCATTTAGATATGGGTGCACCCCCGAGCCTGAGAGTGATTCCTGAGGATCTTCGGAACAGAGTCAATCAAATGAATAGCTGTAAAACATAATTTAATCACGGTTGACTAAAGGAACAAGATTCTCTTTATTTCCCATGCTCTTCCAGACCTATCCATAACGAGGGGTCCCTGAGTGGCATCTTCATTCGATAGGTTTATTTAATAAGGGCACATGATGAGACTAAGATAGCCTTATTCTTATGAGCGGACTAACTTTATAGGCTTCCATGTATCAATCAGTCCCTCCCTCCCGTCTCGGGTAGCTCGCTCGGTGGTAGAGCGGTTGACAGTTCACGTCGTGATCCGTTGATGAGCGTTGGTTCAAATCAAATTCGAGATTTCTAACTATACATATATAGATTAATAAGTAAGTTCTTCGCTTAATGTCAGATCGGAACTCAAAGGAGAATGTGGTCATAGGATTAGTTCTCAAATAGGTAGATAGATTAGAAATGGCTATCAATGGTATGTAATGGGGCTAGAAGCAATAGGAATAAGACTTGTTGCGAAGAATACTAGTGAATTAGAATGCCCAAGTTGGCATCTTCTGCCGGGATCTCTCCTTAACGGCTGTATTAGATTTCGAGTCCCTATTTCAGGAAGAGTTTTAGGGCATTCCACTTACAGCGACGAAGGGAAGATTAGTTATGAATCACTTACACCATCTTGGCTTTAAATGCTAATTCTGTCGATTAAAACCCTATTCCCTTTATAGTCTAAGGCAACACACTCGTTCGTTGCTTACTAAACCCGTTAGCAAGACCCGGTGGTTACGCACGTTCGTTGCTTACATGCACGCTGGCATCAAGGGAAGTGGAATATGGCACCCGCGGGAATGGCACCGCTAGCTACTAAGCACACGTACACTCGTTCGTTACACACGTTGGCTAGGGATATAGGCATACTCCATATTCACTAGCTCCCATACTCACTCCCATATTCACAATCTAGTACCATATCTCTAGCTCCCATACTCCCTAACTCACTAGCCCAATTTACCTATTCGTACGCGGATTGATAAATTGCGTTGCGTAAGAGAGGAACTAGTATCAGACTCAAGAGCCTACAGTTGGACTTACTAGTTTAGGTTAGGCGGAGGAATCCCTGGTTGATTCTCTGGATCATCTGGTTCATTCTTCTTGGCTAACAGACTAGTCTCAGTGTAAGACGATTGTCTTAGAAAGGGGAATCTTAGAATAAGAGTTTTTCTGGTAAGCAAGCTAGAACTGAAATAGAACTCTTTGCCTTATACCGAATTCTATCCCATCAATGCCATTTTCAATCTGATTCCATTAAGAAAAAAAAGCTGTTTACGGGAAATGCTAATCCTGGTGGAATTTCCTTGGGTTGGAAAAAAGAGGCGACGAGAGGTGCTAACCCGGCTACCAACAGGGTAGGATGGACGGTACGGTTATAGGGTCGAATCCTTGCACCATTCTTGTGGATCATCTGGTGTGCTTAGCGCATGATGGGAATAAGAAGAATAAAGAAATATCAACGGGATATGGAAATCGTTGAATTCGGGAAGGCCTAGCCTCCCTTCGGTTGAGATCTGAAAGACCTCGAGATTCACCGAACAAAGACCGGAACCTTTTTACAAAACTCAATGAGCAGAACGCTTCGGAATGGGATCAAAGCCCGACGAACCCATCATAGCTAAACTATTGTCCTTAGTCGACTCCGAAGTTATTCAAGGATCTTTCTTCAACAAGGTGGAAATTCTCCCCGTAAGGCAGACTAAGGGTGTAGCCCATATATAATATACGGAAGACTCAAAGAAAGAAAGGATGTTCATCTTCTATCTCTAGTGAGAGTTCAAGATGCTATGATCGAAAGCGTTCGCCCAGAGTGCTTAGCCTTGAGTGGTTTAGATACCCGCGAAGCCGGTCACCGGATGCAAGTAAGTCAGCCTTCTCAGAATTATATCAATTAGAGGCTTACACTCCTTCTCACTGAGTCTGCCGTTCCTAGTTATGCCATTTCAACATAAGCGTAGGAGAAAGCTACTTTGTTTATGATATATAGTTGTTAGGAGTTTTGGAAACCAGAAGCGTATTTTATGAATACTGTTAATTCTTTTGTGGATAAGGTTAGTGATTGGAATAAGAATGTGTTCGGGAACATTTTTGTGCGGAAAAGGAAACTGCTTAATAGACTTGAGGGAGTCCAGAGAGCTTTGGAGAGACGTTGGAGTGAGAGACTTGTCAATGTTGAGCGGGAAATCAAGGAGGAACTGGAGAAGGGGATGGGGCAAGAGGAGATACTGTGGTTTCAAAAATCTAGGAAAGAGTGGATCAAGGGAGGGGATCGTAATACTGCTTTTTTCCACCTTAAAAACAGTGTGTAGGAGACGTAGAAAGAGGGTGGAAATGCTTAAGAATGCCAATGGGGAGTGGGTTGATGACCAGAGTTCTCTTCGGAGTATGGCTTTATAGTTCTATGAGAAGTTATATAAGGAGAGGAAATTCATTTTTCATTCCATGAGAAAGAAAGAAGGTAAAGTGGGCTTTATGGTCATTAAGGTTGATTTGGAAAAGGCGATAGATAGAATTCGTTGGGATTTCCTTTATGACACGTTGTTGGAGGTGGGGCTTCCGTTCCATTTTGTGAGAATTATCATGGATTGTGTGACGAGCAGTTCCATGAGCATTCTTTGGAATGGTAGCAAGACTGATATGTTTTATCCTTCAAGAGGGGTGAGGCAAGGTGATCCCCTCTCACCCTATCTCTTTGTGTTGTGCATTGAGAGATTAGCTCATGGTATTGCCAAAGCGGTGCAGTATGGGAAGTGGAACCCGGTGAAGTTGAGTAGGGGAGGGCCGGCTCTTACCCACCTATTCTTTGCTGACGATCTTGTGCTGTTGGGGGAAGCTTCTGTGGAAGAAAGTCAGGTGATCCTTGGAGTGCTGGAAGACTTCTGTCTTTGTTCTGGGCAGCGTGTCAACAAAGATAAAACGAAAGTGTTTTTCTCTAAGAAGGTGAGCTTACATGTTAAGAAAGATTTGAGTGAGAAGTTGGGCTTTTCTGTTGCTGAGGACCTTGGGAAGTATTTAGGGGTCCCGTTACACCATGCTAGAGTGGGTAAAGCTACTTATAGCTATATTGTGGAGAATGTGAGGCGTAAGTTGTCTGTTTGGAGTGCTAGGCAGCTTTCTTTTGCGGGCAGAGTGACCCTTACTCAGTCTGTCCTTGCTGCCATGCCTGTTTACACTATGCAAACAGTTAGAATTCCAGCTGCTATCTGTGATGAAATTGAAAAGATCTGCCGAAGATTCATTTGGGAAGGGACTAGCAATGCTCATAAGCCTAATTTGCTTGCTTGGAACAAGATGTGTATGCCCAAAGATAGGGGAGGTTTGGGGCTGAGAAATTGTTGATTGGTTAATGAAGCTTTCTTGATGAAGATTGGGTGGAATCTTTTAGCTAATAAGGATGCTTTGTGGGTTAAAGTGCTGCGTTCTAAATATAGAGTCAGAGGCTTGGACATTGGAGAAAATGCGAGGAACTCTAGGTGTTCGCACTTCTGGAAGGGGGTTCAAAGTGTTTGGGCTGAAGTGTGTAATGGTATTACCTGATCTGTTGGGAAGGGTACTGAGGTCAGATTTTGGTTAGATAATTGGGTTCCCGGAATTGGCAGAGTATTCTAATGATGAGGTGCCGGCTTCGTGCTTAGATTGGAAGGTCAAGGATTTGGTAGATGATAGTGGAAATTGGTTGTGGTCCAAGTTTGATTACTTGCTGAATTCCTCAGCTATTTTGTCAATTGCTGCTCTTCCTCCTCATGGGATAGTTAATGATGCTGATGAAGTGTATTGGAAGGAGTCTAAATCAGGTTCGTTCTCAGTTAAAGCTGCTTACTCTAGTTTAGCGATTGAGAATTGGAGGGAAGTTAATTCTCAGTGGAAGTTAATTTGGACTTGGCTTGGTCCTCAGCGAATCCGGGCGTTTTTGTGGCTGATTCTACATGGTAGGTTATTTACAAATCAAGAAAGGGTTCGTCGACACCTATAAAATTCCCCCTCTTTGCCTTTTCTGTGATGATGGGCAAACCGAGTCTCTGAGTCACGTCCTGTCAGAAAGCGAGAGAAATTTGGGTGAGAATTTGTCCTCTCCATTAAAAGTTGGCTAAGAAGGTTTAGTAGAGTGCTTTCAGAGTAAAAGTACGTTTGAACTGTAAACATATAGGGCAAAAACCTTGCTTGTACAAGGCTCATCACAGGTCTCGTCCATCGAGCTCCTGATATTCCAAGCGCTCAGACGAGGACAAACCAATCGAATAATCGACGACAATCAGGAGTTCCAAAGCAAAGGTCGGAACTTGGCTCAGGCCCTTAGCAATCCAATCCGCCTTCCAGCATTAGAGCTCAAAAACTGCAAGTCACAGCAGAAAGCCATCAATCTTGGGTTTCATTGAGGAAGAAAGATTCCGTAAGTCAGTTAGTAACTCTTACGAGCAGGGACTGGCTAATGGAATTCTTACAGTTATCTCAGAAGCTTTCAAACCAGACTTAAAGCAGTTGCTTTGGAGCCTTTCTTAGGATGCCGTATAGTGGTATACTACCGGCTACAGTAGCTTCAGAAGCAGCAAGGATTGACTTTTTGTTAGGCCTTAGTACCTAGTGCTTTGCTTAGTTAGTCGTTTACC
>CAODLS011225869.1:0-15790 GCA_948243855.1 Flueggea neowawraea
TTTTGTTTCCAGCCCGTGAATTTCCTCAAAATAATGGGGGAAAATTTAACATTTATATTAAATTAAAATAATAAATTTGACTTTTGTCATGCATCAAATATATTTTAATAGATAGAAACATGCTTGAAACATGTTGAAAAAATGTTAGATTTTTAATTGACTGATAAATTGACCGAGAATTTGATATATTTTCACAAAAAATTGCGATATTTTGCAGGAAATTATTTTTCCACGGAAAAAGATAAATTCCAAGGGAGAAAATATGATGCTTCAGAATATATCCAGAATGTATCCAATAGTATCTAAATGTATCTAAATGTCTCCAAATCACATTTTTTTGTATAAATTTTAATTTAATAAAATTTTGATTTAATATTTTTTAAGTTAAAGGCCTCCAAATAACAATTTTTAATATAATTTTTGAAAGTTTTTCAATAGTCTCCAAAATGTATCCAAATCTCAAATATTTATATAATTTTTATAGTATCCAAATGTATCCAAGTGTATCCAAATATCTCAAAATTTCAGTTTTTGTATATATTTTTCATAATCTCCAAATGTATCCAATGTATCCATAAGTCTCAATTTTAATTTTTACAAAACTAAATATATTTATGTAATTTTAAGAAAAATAAAAAAGAGGCAGCATCTAGGGTTTTGGAATCCTAGCCGCCCCTGCCACCAGTAGCAAGCATCCTCAGAAATGAAAGACAACGCAAAGACTGGTGAAGAGAGATAACGACGAGCAGATCAACGAAGAGGAGAGCAGCGACGGAGATCAGTGAAGAGAAAGGACAACGGAGGAGAGAGCGAAACCATAAAGATCGACAGAGAGAAAGAACATAGAAGATAAGGAGTGACGATAGCGAGAGTGAGCGACGAAGAAGAGAACAGAAGCGACAGAGATGAAGGAAAGAAAATGATACGACAACATAGAGAAAGAGAGGAAGCGAAAAAGGCGAGGCAGCGATGAGGATTAGGATTAGGGCTAAGGGCTTGTTTGGTTGAGGAGAGGGAGAGACTAAGAGAGAAGGGGGGAGGGAAACGATAAGAGAGAAAAAAATAATGAAATAAGAAGAGAAATTCACTTTTATTTGAGTGAATGCGGTAATGTTCAACTACAAAATAAAAAAAAATGATAGTTGAAAAACTGAACTTTGAAAAATTTGGCATTTTAGTGATTATGAAACTTTGTTTTCTTTAGATCAAAATCTAAATGTTAATTTGGCAAAGGACACAATTAACTCAATAATGGGAGAGGAAGTGATTTGGATATAACGTCGGGCCCTAAGCCATGAGGCCCAAAGTGATTCACAGGTAGCGGCCCAACACCGCATTAAGGTTCGGCTTCTTCACTTGCCCGTTGCTAACGGAGAAAGAAAATAGCAGACAGAACTGATCGTGAAGCTAGAAAAATGGGAAGTGATGCTAAGAACAGTGGAAATGGCAGAGGATTTAAGTAAAAAATGGAGCATTTCATGTGCAGCGGAGACAAAAAGCACGTCATGGCTGGCATCTTTGTCATCTCTGTTGTCTTTGGCGTCCCTTGGTTTCTCATGAACCGCGGTTCGTTTCTCTTTCTCTTTAAATCTTTACTTCTCTGTATCTCCGATGTATATGTTAATCTAGAATAGTTTTATAGGTATTGGGTATGCTATGATGTGATATTGAATCTAATAAAGAAGCGGGGTTTAGTTAAGATTGATTGTTCGTTGTTTGTTCCCTTGTTAACTGATGCCAATTGAGTTTTGATATGCCTGATATGAACTGTGAATCCTGAGTGTAAGACGAATTTAAGACGGTAAATATTTTAAAAATTTTCTGGAGCATTGAAATTGTTCATGGAGAAGTAACCGCTGTCGTCAAATTGACCTGTAATTTTGTTGAAAGTTGATCTCGGGCTGCCTGATAATTTCTCATCACTTTTGTTACGGTAACAACTGATATTTAGTTGACCTGGTATTATGATAATACCCAATGGTAGTTTATGTTGTCTTTAATTTTTATAGTGTAGGATAGGAGTTCTAATCGTCTAGGTTAATCGATCTTGGAGTGTATTCTGCGTTGGCTTTGCATTTCCTGTAGATACTTTCTCGATCAGTCTGTATTTCCAATGTCATAAGTTGCTTTGCTCTCCTAATTGTTTAGGTTAATAGGTTTGGACCTGACTGTTGCATTGTGTACTGCTAATACTTTTGGAGTTAGCCTGGTGAGACTAGTCTGTACTTTTCTTTATCGGCTTAACTTGTATAATCCATTAGTCAATCTACCTGACATTTTAAGGATCGCCCACATTGTCAATCTCTCACCGTTTTGGCCAATTATCAATTGATCATATGATATTCAATTAACACTTATCAATGTCGACTGTGGGTGAATATTTAGTGTTAATCTGCTCTCTCATTAGCCATAATTTTTTTTTATTAATGACCACCCTTACTATTCCATTGAAAAAATTAAAAAAAAAATTGTTTACCATGTTCTTTCGATACATAATAAACTTTCTGTGTAAATATTTTCTTAATTAGTACTTTTTGCTGAAAATATTTCTGACCATGGATTGATTTGGGGAGTACATTAGCATGATTGATTTTGTTTTTAATGAACTATGATTGCAATTGCATTCAATGATTTTTTTATGGATCACTGTTCTATTAATTATGGATTTAGATTTAACAATATATAGTTCTAATACTTGTATATTGCAGCATTAACTAGGTTCATGAAGTCCTGAATTGGCTACATTTTGTTCTAAGTGAAATTCTCTAGTTTCAATTTGGACATTTTGAATCCTCACATATTTAATCATGCTCTCTGTTTTTTCTCTAAGAGATTAAGAAGAAGTGGTAGTTATCTCTTTAGAAAATGAGCATAATGACATTATTTTAGGTAATAAGAAATGTTAGTTATTACTTATTAAAAGAAAAAAGAAGTGTTAGTTATTTCACATTATTTCTTTCCGTTGTAGATGCCTAGGTGGAGCTGGTGTAGGGAGTGTTTGCTTGAATTGCATCATACTAATGTGGTATTTATGGCAACTAATTGGGTGTTATTTGTTGTTGTGTGGAGTTGTTGGAGAACGCAAGGGAAGGTGAGGGGCAGAGTAGTGGTCTTTGGTTGATGCAAAGACTGTGGAGCTATGTTTGTATGCTTAAGTTCTTGATTTAGCTGTTTGGATTGTGATGACGGTATGCTTTGTTTGGTTAATGGTTTGGGCGTTTAGCTGGTGATTCGAGCTTATATTTGGGGTGGTGGGTATGCAGGTTTGTGCTTGAATGTTAGTAGTAATGGTGTGTTTGAACTGTTTTAATGATAGTTGGGGTTTCGGCTGTTTTAATAGTGGAATATGGTGCTGATACTTGATCATTGGTCTGTTTGAACATAACAAAGTTGGACAGTTGAGAGCTGGGGCAATTTCACGATTATAGGTTATTTAATTGCTAGCATATATAGTTTTTTGAACAAGAGCAATAAAGTGTATATAGGAACAAATGTCGGGGGCATTTGGTGATCCACTCTATTATCTATAAGACCATCAAAAATTATCAGGAAAAAATTTGTAAGAGCATGCATGATGCTGATTAAACTCTGTATTCCTTCACCATTAATGGATTTGTTCCAGGCAAAAAAAAGAAACTCTGTATTCCTTAAGGTCAATTTGATTGTTTAATTAGTTGTGGATTTCAAGTTGATGGTACAAGAGAAATGACCAGGTCTAGAGATTTGCAGGGATGTGGTGGTGGTATTGGTCGTGTAGGGAGTGTTTGCTTGGATTGGTAGAGCATTTCTGATATTGATTGATCAAGGTGCTTTTGGCTATTAATTCAGTGGTTATTTTATAGTTGTGTGGACAACTTTGTTAGACATGTTAACTGACTTCATCCTTCAAGTGGCTGATTAAATACTCTTTTTCCTTAAGGTTTTGCTATCTTGTTCTTCGTTTACCCTGTCAGTGTAACATACCGCAAAGTTGAGTTTGGATATCATGGCTCTCCTCATAAGTAGGATATAAACATAGATTTTGTTCCACATTCAAATTTATAGCTAAAGACATTCTAGTCATATTGAATTATAAAATAAAGACTTTACCATCTATTGTCTAACCTCTTTTTCTTTTTGTCTTCTTTTCACCTGTAGGGACGAAGCATCGGTCTCACCAAGATTACATGGAAAAAGCCGACAAGGCACGAAGTGAAAGACTTTCTTCAAGTTCTGCATCTGCTAGATAATTTTGTTAGTTCTACTTGAGGTATTGGTAAAATACGAGATCTTTTTGTCAGCTGAAGTGTAGTGGTTGTTGCCTGTGTTCTTTGCAAAGTAGTGGTTGTATACCAATCATGACAACATTTTTCTTTCCTGGGTCAATGAGGTGCATTTATGCATTATACTTACCAGATGAAATGTTTTAGATAGTGAATTGAGATATAAACAGTACTGACTGGAAAGTTTTATATGCCAAGCTCTCATGAATTGCGGTTCTTGATATAGTGGGATAAAGTGCAAAATGTGTTCCTGCATATTTATATTTATTTTTTAATGAAAGAGAACGGTACCTCAATATTTATATTTATTTTAAGCATATCCGTTCAACATCTTGCATATTTGAAACTATCGAATATTATAGTTATTGAAAGATCTGTAGTTCTTTATTTTTTTCTATTATGGAAGCTATTCAATCCAACAAATCTGTAATTTATCACCCCGTTAACTCATTTATCTTGTGCTGTTAAGGCTAAAATATTGGATGCTCACAATGAGATCGACAATCGAGCCATGTTTATTGGGTGATGTGCAAAAATAGACAAGAAAACAAAAACTATTTCACAAATACAATAACATTTAAAAAATATACTAAAAATAGAAAAACAGAATAGAATATTTAGAAATACAACAGTTTGACCGTGTAGCGGTCTATTGACCGCGCTTTGATCAAACCAATTAAGCTAATAAGAAATAATAGAATCAGAGTACAACCCGAGTATATAGTATAACTAGAGTACATGTAGATTACAACTAGAATACATAGTAGTTTTATGGAGGTTATGTTGACCATCAAAGAATGAGTACATGTGGAGTACAAACCGATTATATATAGTGTTAATGAATGCTCTTTTGATTAGTATAACCGAGTACATATGGAGAACAATACGAGTACAATTAGTATAATAACAAAACTGAAACTCTTTTGAATAGTATAATCGAGTACATGTGGAGTACAACATGAGTACAAATAATAAAAAAAGAATAAAATTACCCACAAAATAAATTACAAAACCAAAACATTTATGTTTTCTTTGTTGTTAGAGTACAATACGAGTACATGTGGAGTATAAAGTTGAACAATGAGAATAAATCATAAATATTCAATCAAAACAAGTACATTAAGAGTATATGACTGATTTAGTAATGGGTACTCTTCTATCATACTCTCGTCATACTAATCTCAATGTAAAGGTATATATATGTGCTTTTGGTTAATGTATATGAGAAAGAAATTGGAAAAACAATTATGAAAAAAATAAAAAGATGCTGTTTGAGGAAAAAGTGCATCCCTTCATAATGGGAAAAAGATTTGGTCCCTAAATGTGTGCTTCTTGACACTTGCTTTGTCATACATGATTTTTTCTTCGACATTTATTTGCAAGTCTGCTTGGCGAAACTAATTTTTCTTTTTTTTTTTTAATTTTATTTTTCGCAGGCCTTTACTGACAAGAGCAGAGATTACACCATTCCAGATTTAAGTTTGCATGCTGCAGCACAAGTTCCTAGCCTTTCATTTTCTCCCCCGTTTTGCAGAACAACACGACTCCTGATGGGACCAGCCACTGGAATCTCCTCTCCTCTTCGACTTGGCACCAAGAACGAAGGAGAGAAGTGGAGAAACGTCGAGATCGACAGAAATAGAAGAGATGCAACGAGGGAGGAACCGGAGATGGAGATAGAGAGGAGGAGAAGGAGACGGAGGAGAATAGGGTGGCTGAGAAGAACAGGGGAGAAGAGAGAGGGATTGAGGTTCTGATGGAGAGAGACGAACAGAAAGGTGCGTTAGGGGAGAATTAAAATTGTCGTATTATAGAATACATAATTAAAAATATGTTAAAATAGTTATGTTTTAAAAAGATGCTGTTAAATTGAAATGATAAATAGAAAAAAAAGTATACCAGGAGTAATTTTCTCATGTTTATTTCTATCAAATTGAAAGAGAATGTAAATTCCAGTTCTGAAATTCTTGTGAGCAAATTTGTTTTAGAAGTATTGCCAAACTAAGATCTTAAAAGCATGAGGAAATTACGGCCTGAGACCTCTTAAAATAAAAAATTACATTTGGACGCCCAAAATTGTAGTTTTTATAATTAAACGGATTTTTACTTTTAATACGCAAAATTTTATATTCTATATGCTAAGTTGTAACCACAAAAAAAATTAAAAAAAAATCAAAAAACAACTCAATTTGTACTATAAAAACAACAAAAAAAATTAGGTAGTTTTTTGTTGTTTTCTGTTTTTTTTTTAGTTTTTTTTCTTGGTTTTAGTTTTGGCGTATAAAATGTAAAATGTGGTGTATAGAATGTAATTTGGGAAATGAAATGAAAACCATAATTTTTGGTCATCTTTTTGTTATTTTGATTTTCAACAGTAATCGTTATGTAATTAGCCCTATAAGTATTCAACAAACTATTTCGACCTTTTAATTGTTAATCTTCGTGGGTTGGTGGTGCAGATCATAACTGTGTCATATTATTTTACTGTGTATCATACATGATTGCATGTGATATGAACACAACATTATATTGAAATCTATGTCAATCATTTTGTATTGTAATATTTTGTTCTATGATTACGTTGCCATACTAAAAATTGTCATTCATATATATTACTAGTAGGCGTACATATTATTATTAACTTTTTTTTTTAATAAATCGGGAACAATATGTAGTTAGAGAAAATTAAACGGTTTATTTAATTAGTAAATCTTTGAAATTGTTGTTGACTGAGAACAACAATAAAGTCGAATGGTCTTTAAGTTTTTATGTGAATTTGCAAAATAAACAAAGTTAAATGTATCCCCCAATTGCACTCTGATACCTAAGTCAGTAGACTATTTTGACAATTCTTTTAGCAGTAAAAACATACCTCTCTTTGGAGTTGATGATTACTATTTATAGAGTGAAGAGGGAGATTTGGTGAGCTATGGAGGATCTCGTTTTAAATTTTGAACGTTATAATATTAGGTCTTCAAATATCCTTAAAACATGTTTTCTTCTGTTTTTAAGCTATATATAATAAATGTATCTTTCTGAAAAAATCTTCTGAAGATGTCTTCTAAAAGGTGGACCTTTTTATTTGGGTTCGACATATTATTCTGGGCCAAGTGTTTAGTATAAATTTTATTGTATAAGTGAGTTTGATAGACTTTTACATCAAATTACATCAATTGTTCTCCACTTCTGTTTTCAGATTTTCCGAAAATAGGAATAGTTCTTTTGTCGTGTCAAATTAGGATATTTCATGAGCTTTTGCAATTGTTGGAAGATTACACTGGAACCGAAATTCCAGTATCCATGCAGAGTTAGAAATTGTGAAACCCCAATTAAATTGGAATTTCAATCGTCAGTTAGTGCCCCATTCAACATGGACTTCTTAATTAATCATCTTTATCCGATTGAATCAGCTTTCCTCCTACTGATTTTATACCACCGAGCATTCATGTTATCTTTATCTATTTGGAGTCCAACTTTTCTAAAGCGTAGAAAAATCTTTGGCTACTCACAATCTACACAAGTCTCTTACTTTTTATTTTTCTACCGTGGCTTATTCCTCTCTTTTTTGTGCTTTCGGTTTTTGCACTTCCGAAGCCATAGAAAATTAGCGAGTTGTGCTGTGGTTATCCATAATTGACCAGCTATTCTGGACGGTAATTTTCTTCTCTCGTGTTTCTTCTTCTTTCTTATTTATTGGAGAACTGATGATGATTGTTTTGTGATGACAGGAGATTTGGTTTGCTCGAAAAAAGCATTATAGAACCAAAGTTTATTTGAAGACCTTTTCCTTCTTAACAAAATCGTAAGCTCCTCTCTTTTTGTGTCTTTCTGTTGTTGCTTCTATTGTTTTCATGTAGAGACCCATTATTTGTCCTCTTGTTGCTTATTAATTGGAGAGTCGAGCCATCATCATAAGTGTAATTTCTTCTTTATTCCCTTTCTCTGTTCTTTTGTTTTTGTCGATTATCCATTGAAATCCTCTCCATTTTTTCTTTGATTGCAGGACATTCTTGGAGCAATTGAAAGACAACAAATTATTGCTTGATTCCCTAATTTCTTGTTGCATCATCTAGCCATCCAGAGAGATTTCTTCCGTGGAAAAGGTGAATTCTTTGCTACTGTCTTTTTTTTTTATTTGTTGTTTTCAGGTTGCTGCAGTGGTGGTGTTGTGATGGTGATGTGGTGCTGGTTGTCTGTTGAAAGGAGGAAGAAGGTTTGTTTGCATTGTGGAGGAGCCGCTAATTGCAGAAGTTGACATTTCTTTAACTGCGATGCTTAACCACAAGGGCGTGGTGGCTCAGCTGGTTACGGCTCTTGACATTCTTCTTGCAGGTCGCGAATTCAAACCCCATCAACAGGCCGCGCATCCAGCCCGCACGCAAGCCCAGGCCACTCCTTCGGCCCACGACCGGACTCATCATTCCAGACCACAACCAACTCGTTCGACCCAGTTCCTCAGGCCTACGGCCCAATTTGGCTCTTGCAGATCATTGGCCCAGCTCAGATCATAACCCAACTCAGCCCCTTATGTCCAGATGGACTCCTCTAGGTTCTCAGCCTGTTTTCTCTGCTTCAGGCTTCTATCGGCCCATTCTATCTAGTTCATGATGTAAGCGCCCCAGCTCCTCCAAGCCCATGGTTCTTGGCCCGTTTGAGCTTTTGTAGATCAGTACTTTAGACTTGAGAGCCAAATTAGGTTCTTCAGGCCCGCGGCCCAAATTCGCTCCTCTAGCTCATGGCCCATCTTAGACTCAACACTCGGCCTAGTTCCTAGTTCATAGTCACGTGACCCAGCTTAGCTCTCTATGCATGCGGGCTTTGGCCCAATCCATCTAGTAGAGCCTAGCTTCTGTCCCATAGCCCAATTTGGCTCTTCCATGTTGTGGCTCAATTCACCTCTTTTAGGCCCGTGGACCAATTGTGTCCTCAAGATCAGATTACAGCCTAGTTCAATTTGATTTCTTCAAGCCCATGACCCAAGTGATTCTAGTTCAACCTAAATACATCCAATGGAGCTCAAAGTTATAGTGCAAAGGCCTTCAAGAAATGTTTTATCATATGCCATGGCTTCACCACCATTCGACCCACTAATTTATTCATATATTTTGTGGTAGTTTTTTTGTTGTGTATCTTGTGTTGTCTTGAAAAGATTTGCAGGTCTAGTGGATGGTGATTGGAGGGTGCCGATGGCAATAGGTTTTACCAAATTTTAATGAGGCTTGCACATATTGAATGACATAGGCCCTGCAACAACAATTTTGAGATGTCATTCAATCTTTGAAGACGATGACCTTAGCGGAGCGACAATTATATGGGCGAGCAATATGTTCCCTTCATCAGCAATTTTGACATGTTGTTCAATCCTTGACGACGATGGAGGATGATCGACTGCTTGGGCGAACAACATGGTTCATGCATCAGTAATTTTGACATGTTGCTCGCTCCTCGACGACGGTGGAGGACAGTCGACTGCCTGGGCGAACAATATGGTTCCTGCATCAATAATTTTGTCATGTTCTTTCCTTGATGATGGTAGAGGTTGATCAATTGCGTGGGCAAACATGGTCCCTACATCAGTAATTTTGTCATGTTGTTTGTCTTTTTAAAGAAATGGAGGCGAAGAGATTGTGTTAGTGACCTGGGCCCTTCATCAACAACCTTGACAGGTTGTTAATGCTTTGAACGTCAATGTTGCTGTTGGCGTGAACCCGTCGCATCCGGCTCCTCATCCTACCTATGCAAATAAATCATTGCAATGTCCTCTTGAAATCATTTTTGATATCTTATCTGGTTAGCTTTTGTAGATAGTTTACTGATTGTCATTGTTGATCTCTTACATTGCAAAGCGGATCTTCACAGTTTGAGGTATCTTCACACACGACAATTCATTATCATTATCTTCCAAACTTCCAAATGATGCGCACGATGCAAACTACCAAACCTTCTTCTCTAAGAGCCCTCAAAGCTCAAAATGATGCGATCAACCGAGACCATCCTGGTTCCGTCATTTCTTTCCAAGACATAGATAGAATAAATGACACCTATACTTTTCCTCCGAGTTAGATTGTTAAAACGATTGATTTGTATGACAATTTTCAATGTATTGCTTTTGTCCCCAATGGTTCATTTGCTATACAAGAATTCACCATGCAACTAGGACTATGATTTCCTCTTTTCCAATTCGCATCTTCATTCCTCAAGAAAATTGCCTTGGTCCCCTTCCAACTTCACCCCAAAGGTTGGACGAACCTCATGGCTTTTCATGTCCTCTCTTTCTTAAAAGGAGTTTCATCTTCATTAGAGTTGTTTCAATACTGCTTTCAAGTTAGTAAGTCTGGGGAATGTGTTGGCTCAGTCACAATTAAAAGAATTCCTCAAGTCAAACTCTTCATAGATAATGTTCATTCGCTTTATAAAACATTTAAGCGTTATTGGTTCATAATCACCCCCACCCCAAGAATTTTGGGATGCTCCCCTAGGATAGTGTTGGCAGAGGAGGAATACTCCTGAGATTAATATAAACCATCTAAAAGAGCATTATGCAACAGAGATTTCCACCTTGACTTCTGGAGATAAGCTATCTTTTACAGACATTCTTACTCCACAAAACGTATTGAATGCAGGATGATGGGCTAGAACCATAATCTTTTCCCCAAGTGACAACCCATTATTGACTTCCTCTTCAAGTTACAACCCATCATTGGCTTATTCTTCAAGTGACAATCCGTCATCGACTTCCTCTTTAAACTCTTCTTCAAATGATAACTCTGATTCTTCTGACTCCAATTCTTCAAATAATGACTTTAATCCTTTCTATTTGAATAAGCCTCATGTCAGCCCCAATTCTAAATCTTCATTTGTACCTCCGATTGGTTCTCATTCTTCTTCTATAGAGTCGCTCTAAGGTGATTTAGGGTGTCTCTAGTTTGGCATGTTATTCCCATCTTTGTAACTAACTTCTCCCTCTGTTTTTTATAAAAGGAATGGCCAGCGGCTCTAAAAAATCTCTTTTTGCTGATGCGGTAGAGAGGAAACACAAGGGAAAATAGCTTGAGACAAATCCTTCAAAGAAGCCCGCAAAGGCTAGAGGTCCATTATCGCAACTCTTGCGTTTGCCGAATGAAAGGTCTAATTTTGCTAATCCTTCCAATTTGTCACATTCTTCTGGGACTTCACGGGGTATATCACTACAGGCGGTCAATGTTGAGACTAGTTTTATGACCAATCAGGATAGACCTTTAAGGGCTTCTACTCGAGCTTCCTCTCAGAGTGAGATTGTACTTCGAGAGTCGAACTAGGCCAATAGGAATTTGTTGTTATCAGAGAGACCACCAATGAGAGCTTTATCGAGCGAGAAAGATCATCGAATCTTAGCTCTAACCTTGGCTCAGCCTACTAAAGGAAAGAGATTTTTGATTGATCTCGGCTTGTTAGACACTGATTCGGTGGACATGATAGGTGTTGCCCATCTGTTAATCTATGGGTTCATCTTACCCCAAGATGAAAGTCAATAATTTTGCGATGTGGTAAAAAATATTGACATTATTGAGAGAGATTTGGCGAAGGTATGAGCTTTTTTACGTATTCTCATTTTTTTTCTTTTTGGTTACTTGCTAATCAATTGATTTTCTAGGTTGCTCAACGTTTTAACGTAACCTCTGACATGGTGAGGAATGTGCTCTATCGCTTCTTAAATGCGAGAGATTTTTGTGAGAGCTTCATCTCTGATTACAACCAACTTAAACAAGACTATGATGCCCTTGCTAAGGAGAAGGAGGCCTTTGTTAAGGAGAATGAGGAGCTTAAGCATGAGAAGGAGAAACTTGTACAATATCATGATGCCTTAAATGAATAGAAGGAAAGACTCCAACAAGATTGGGATCGAATTCGCAAAAAGCGCAATGTGTTGAAGGAGTCATCTAACTTCTATTAGAAAGATAGGGACGACTACTTAGAAAAATATTCTGCTTGCTTAAAGAAGTCTGAGGCTTTACTTGAGGAGCACAAGCGTCTTGTTGAGGATGGGAACCGAGAGGTGGAGATAATGAAGAAAGAGCATGACGCTGAGATGAAGTCTCTAAGGGATGCACATGAAGTAGAGAAGAGCTCTTTGGTGGGGAAAACTATGCGTGATTATCACCAATATGAGGAGTGTTATGACCTCAAGGCAAGATATGGGGCATGCTTCATTAATGTAGGCTTTTATAAGGCTCGTCATTTGCTAGAGAGTCTTAAGGGGGATTCATTCCCAAAGCTCTTCTATACAAAAGAAGTTAAAAATGCCCAACCTCCCAACTTGCACGATCTAAGGTACTCACCCAATGACCCTGACCTTAAGGCTTATCTCTTCCCCTGCTTACGTGATGATCTAGAAAATCTCATAGGTCCATGGACCTTCTTTGGTGAACATAGACGACCTCAACATGAAGATGATGATGGTGGCGGTGGACAAATTGAGGCACTATATGATTTAGATGAACAGATGGTGCAGGACTTGCCAGACGAGGATGTCGCTCCTACACCAGACGATGATGTTGCCAATGCTCCTGCACATGTTTAGTCATATTCATTTTGCTTTTTTTTTTTGCAACATTATATTAATTGCTCCCCAATCACTTAATTGAGTATTTCCATAAGTTAAGTGAGTCTTTGGAGATTTTATTAATAATATCATCGTTGCTGATTTTTCTTTTCCTTGTTGCTCACAATGACTATTCTTCTTATGACTCACGCCTTTAACTCGTTAATTGATGTGGCTTACATCTTTAACATATTTTTCTTGGAATGCTAAACATATAGCAAGTCCCCGTTTAGCATGAAGGATTTCTACTGCTGCATATGAATTATATCATGACAAGTCCCTGTATTCCATAAGGATTTCTGCTTGCCATATTTTTTTTGTTGGTTACCGTGTGTATTCATGATAAGTCCCCTCAATGATTTGTACTTATCACGTCTTAACAACTTTTTTGGTTTGCATGCTTTTGTGATGAGTCCTCGCTTTTACTGCAAGATTTTCTACTCATCGCCTGCATTTTGCAAACTCTGCTTTTTGGTTTGCATGCTTTTGTGATGAGTTCTCGCTTTTGTTGTAAGGTTTTCTATTCATCATCCGCATTTTGCAAATTCTCGTTTTGGACGGTAGTGAATCCTATATCTTTATAATTTTCTAGCTATAGATTTTACTCTTGCACTCCATTGACGTATTTTTGCCATTAACATTGTCGTTTTCATGGAGTTCATCGTCAAATTGAAATGCAAGTGATATGCATGTGAAAGTGAAAGATATGAAACAAAATAGATGTAATGCTAAATGTAATGTAAATGATGGATAAAGAGAAGACAAATTTATAGTGGTTCAACTTTGAGCCCTACGTCCACTCCTCAAACAATTTGTTTGAGAATTTTCTTTATTTCTTCTTATGTACATATGATACAAGGCAGTCTACGACATTTCACAATCTAGAAGGGAAGTATAACTTTAGGTGGTTTGTGTTCCATGTCTTCTGGACCTTTTCGCGCTCTAACGTCCCTAGTTTGCATGTATTGGGCGTAATCATCCTCCTGATCCTATAAGGACCTTCCTAGTTAGATCAAAGCTTTCATTTTTCTTTTAATGCATTGGTGATAGCTGAATTTCTAAGCACTAGATCTCCAATGACATCGGTTTACTCTTCAGTCGAGAGTTGTAGTATCATGCTACCCTTTGTCGATACGCTTCTAGTCTCATGCATGCATGTTCTCTTTTTTGATGAATGAGATCCAGGTTTTTCCTCAAAGCTTATTGGTTCGCATGCTCATCAAACTTCTCAGTCCAAGAGGATGCAACCTCGATTTCTACTGGAATTAAGGCTTTTGTTTTATATACCAAGTTGAATGGCGTTTCTCCTATAGATACTCGATTGGCTGTTCGATATGCCCAAAGGACAGTTGGTAATTGGTCAACCTATGCCCCATTTGCTTTATCAAGCCTTGTCTTCGATCCATGAATGATTATTTTGTTTGTACTTTCTGCTTGCCCGTTAGACTGTGGATATGATACAGAGGCCAAACTTAATTGAATACGCAATCCTTCACAAAATTCTCTAAATGAGTCACAATTGAAGTGATTTCCATAATCTGCCACTGTAGTACGAGGAAGGCCAAACCTACAAATAATATTCTGCCATATCATACTTTTTATGTTTTTTGATGTGATGGTTGCTAAGGGTTCTGCCTCAACCCATTTTTTGAAATAATTAGTTGTCACTAAGAGAAATTTTCTACCCCTTGTTGTCTGAGGGAAAGGTCCTAGGATGTCCAATCCCCATTTTGCAAAAGAGATGGGTTCGAGTACACTTTGCAACTTTGACACTAGAGCACTCGTCATTGAAGCATGACGGTGACAATTATCACACGTTCTCACCTTATGAATTGCATCTTCCTTCATGGTGGGCCAATAGAAACTTGCTCTTAAGATCTTACACACCAAGGCTCTTGCCCTTGGTTGTTCTCCACAAATTCCTTCATTAGTCTCTCTTATGGCGTAATCTACTTCCTCTGGTCCCAAAAATTTTAGTAGTGGCATAGAGAATGTCTTTCTATATAAGACGTCATTAACGAGGACAAATCTTGCTCTGCGTACTCTTATCTTCTTTGCCTCCTTCGTATCTTGAGGAAACTCTCCATTTTGTAGGTATTTTTTTGATAGGGTTTTTAGTCCTCTATCTCTCCTCCGACAACTAGTACTTTTTTTTCTTCAATGGAAGGTCTTCAAGCACTTCCACCTTCACCATTTTTGCCTTTGATTCTCTTGATGAAGCAAGTTTTGACAAAGCATCAACGTGGTTGTTCAAAGACCTGTTGATCTTAATCAACTGAAAGCTTTCGAACGTCTTTGCTAACGCCTGAACCGTTTTCAAGTATTGAGCCATTGTCGGATCTCTAGCTTCATATTCTCCTTGATACTACTGCACCACCAATTAAGAGTCACTATGAGCAATCAACTTCTTTGCTGCAGTTCTTTTGCCAGTTTCATTCCTGCGATTAATGCTTCATATTAAACAATATTATTTGAGCTTTGAAACGAAAATCTTAAGGAATACTCAATCACATCCTCGAAGGGAGAGATGAATATAACTCCTGCGCCACTTCCCTACGTGTTTGATGCTCCATCAACAAATAGCTTTCATTCCTCTACATTTTCCTCATTCAACTCTTGGGGAACATGAGTAAATTCAACTATGAAGTCTGCTAAGGCTTGTCCCTTGATGGCTTGACGTGGTTCAAAGTGGATATCAAATTCTTCCAACTCTATTGCCCATTTAGTAAGTCATCCTAAATGTAGAGTCGATAATCACACTAAAGGGGGGTTGAATAGTGTGACAATAGAAGCTTTGAATTTTCTTGGAGAATGAGTGCGATAAATGAAAGAACACCAAGAACTTATAGTGGTTCGGCCAACTCGATGCCTACATCCACTACCTAAGTATCACCACTTAGGATTTTCACTATCAATCTTCTCAAAGATTACAACTTCACTTTCTAGC
>CAODLS011225904.1:0-11543 GCA_948243855.1 Flueggea neowawraea
TCAATTCATGAACAAAATAACAAAATCCCAATCAATAATTCATCATAGGGTTCATCACATCTAGATGCAATAATAATTTAGCTCATGATTACAAAGAACACAATAGAAAGAACAAAATGAAACCAAGAGAAGAAGAGAAAACCCATTTATTGTTGATGGACCACCATCTATGTGCGTAGTACTTGATACACACAATAGATGGTCCATATGTTCCTAAAAAGATTGTTGATGGTGTTGAAAGGACCAAACCAAAGGAAGAATGGACAGATCATGACAAAAAGATGGTGCACTATACAAACAAAGCTATGCACATACTTTATTGTGCATTAAGAAAATCTTAGTTCCATAAAGTCCAGCAGTGTCCAAATGCTTATGAAATCTGGAGGACTTTGGAAGTTACTTATGAGGGCACCTCACAAGTCAAAGAGAACAAGATCTCCCTCATTGTTCATAAATATGAGATGTTCAAGATGGAGGAAGATGAATTCGTTCAAGACTTGTTCGATCGATTCAACGTCATCATCAATGGTCTCAAATCTCTTGGAAAATCATATACAAATTCTGAGATTGTAAGGAAGATTCTGAGATCACTTCCTAAATCATGGGCTCCCAAGAAAGATGCTATCCTTGAAGCCAAAGATCTCTCTTCTCCTCAATTGGAGGAACTGCTTGGATCCTTACTCACACATGAAATGAGTTTGGAAGAAGAAGATGAAGGTAAAAAGAAAAAAAGAAGGACATCGGCATTGCTCTCAAGGCGTCCTCAAAGTACATTGAAAGTTCAAGTGAGGATGATAAGGAAGAAAAAGCTGACCATAAAGATGTGAAATTTCTCACAAAGAAATTTTGCAAATTTCTTAACAAGGAAAGAGAGGCAAAGAAGGTCAGCAAGAAGAAAACCAAACTTGTTTGCTATGAATGTCATGAATTGGGTCATGCTAGACTGGACTGTCCACACCTAAAAAAGCATAGAAAAAGAAGAAAAAAAAAGATTCTTGATGATGATTCAAGTTCCAGTGATGATTATGAAATTGGAGGGATCTGTTTGATCGCAATCAAGGCCAATGAGAAAAACAAAAATGTGGTAACCTTTCTTTGAGCTCAAACATTGATGTGTTTTTTCTGTATATATATATATGTGTGTTTTTTTAAATTACTTGTTTGATTGAAAATATTTGATGCATTCATTAATTTGACTTATAAATACTTATTTGAGTTGATTGCATATACTGATTTTTTGAAATTCAAAGGGGGAGATATTTTTTTAACTCTCTATGCATATTTTGAAACAAATAGGGGGAGTTGTGTTTTAAAGTGCTTTCATTTGATAAATATCTTTCACATAGGGGTAGATAAATGTGCTTAATGATTTTCTCAAACTTTCTTTGAAAAAAGAGGATAATGTTTATCTTGCTTATTCTTTTTTATGATACAAAAAGGGGAGAATGTGGCATGAATTTGATTAAGTGCTTTATCATTTGCAATTGGTATCTTACTGCTTTGAACATCATATATTATTGTGTTGAGCTAACCAAGTGACAAAGACTGAAATTCTTGATCAAATTGTTGTTATTGGTGAATAGATGTTCAAATTCATGTATGTTTTGTCATCATAAAAAAAGGAGGAGATCATTGAGTTCAGTTTTGATGATGATGAATGCAAAACATCCATGAAAGAGGTGAAAATTTGCAAACCTACTGATATCTGGCAAAAACGCATGCTGATGAATGCATAGCTAACGACTTTGCACACAAGAGAGCCTATAATGCACGTAGATGAGAAGTAGATGCTACTAGAAATTATTTATGCTCATCTATGCACGTAGAAGCTAGTGAAATGCATGTTGATGAGCATCTAGATTGATGAAGAAAAAATATGCAAGAGCTTAGGCATGTTACGAACAAGGCACTACTCACATAGAAGAAAGAGCTACGCACGTAGACGACACCTGACTAGAATAAAACCAAATTCCATTGTAGTGTGTCAGAATTTCAAAAGGGAATATCATCTAACACAGATTCAGAGAACATTAGGTCAGCACAATGAGCCACGCACAGAGCAAGAAACACTAAGGCGTCAGATGAGATCAGCTGGACTAACTGACAAAGCCAAGATATTCATTGGGAATTTGAATATGAATATTCCTAAAAATCCCTGATGCAAATCATATGCAAAATCAGAGGTGCAGACTTTGACAAAACAACAATGAAAGTTGAAGGCCATGCAACTCATTTAGCAAGCCACTGGGTAAAAATGCACATTCTTGAAATCGAAGCAACACACTCAGAACAAGAGAGATAAGCAAATAGATGCTGATTTACACAAAGCCAAGACCACTGGATTTCTATCAATGCATGTAGACTTGCATACACAACATGTAGAACTCAAATGGAACGAAATATTACGCACGTAGATAGTGGCTACGTAATTAGTAAAGGGTGACGTCATTTACTGGACAAAATTTGTTTCATTTGACAATGGCTACTTCGAGGCTCCAACGGCTATATTCTTTCAAGTGGCTATAAATAGACGTCCTAGAATAGAGGAGAAGTAAGAGATACCATTGCTAAGACTTGCTAATTATTCTATTTCTCTTCTCTACCTTTATAACCCATTTAAGCTATTTACTTGCAATCTTATTATTGGGTTGGTGTGAGTTTTAATCTGTCATGTCTTTGGGATTAAATCTGTAACAAACAAGGTTGTTTTCTTTGGGTAGAAAGGTTTTCTAGTGAGCCTTAGAAAACTAGAGTTTCAGTTTACTAGTTGATCCTGTAAAAACTAGTGGTTCGGTTTTCTAGTTAAGCCCGCAAAAACTAAATGTGTGGTTTACTTGTTTTGTCCTTGAAACAAGTGGTTACGATTTTCTATTTTAGCCCGTAAAAACTAGGGATACAGTTTGCTTGTATAGCCCGCAAAAATAAGTATGGTAAACGGTTTTCCTCCACCTGCAAGTGAGGAGATATTCGATTGAAAATCTCTAGTGGATCTAGAGGAGTGGACGCATGTCAAAGAGGACCGACCACTACAAATATTGGACTTTGATTTCTCTTTCCCTTTCTCTCTTTATTTGATTTACATTTGCATTTGATTCATTATTGAGTTTGTGGATTGGATCTTTAGAGCTTCCACATTTAACTTTGATTTTGATTTAAAAGAACTTTGTTATTTGTGTTATTTTGCAAAAGCTTTTCAACAAAGTTTAGAACTTGCTAAAAATTCAATTCACCCCCTTCTTGGGTTGCCATTTCCATTACTGTTTGGGACCAAATCTCCTTTACAGTGTTCCCTTCCAAATCAACATATTCTTTGACACCCTTCTCTTGTTTTACACTGATTCCAACTAGAGGTAATATGAATAACTTGTTGAGTAGCTTTCCATCAATAACAAACTCAACACCATTCACTCTGCTTTTTACCCCAATCGACTGATAGTACAAGATGTCTTCAACATCCTCATTAACCCATTGGCGAGCATTGACGTAGAATTCTCTGATCAACTCAGGATAAAAGTTGGAAGCCTCAACACAAAAATCCCTTAATCCAAACTTACGGAAGTCTTCTTCAACATCCAGATCTCCTTTCTTGAGTGACCTAAAATCAAAGACTTTAGAGTTGAAGAACTTGACGTGTTGCAAGTGTGTGAATAACTTTGAAGCTTTATTATCTAAAAATCTCTCTGAGTCAAATTCTTCCTCCATCATTACTCCTTTTTGCTTTTTCAATTTCTTCTAGGGAGATGAAATTGGAATACCTGATTTTACCTCGAGCTTCTAGGTCTTTTTATCCCTCTAGAAGATTCTTCTTTTTCCGCTATCTTTTGAGTATCATGAGCCATTTCTTTCTAATGTCAGATTTCTTCTTTGGCACCACTTGAACAGATGCTACTATGCGAGTTGTAAGAAATAGAGAACGTACGGTGTATTAGGGTTTTGTGTGTTTTGGGGAAATTTCGGAGATTGGTGAGTGATTTTGTGAGCTAGAGGATGTTTGAGAATCGAGTTTGGTAGGAGATAGAGTTCGGGATGAGAGAGCAGTCAATCAGAAGTGAAATTCGGGCTTTTAATTTCGAATGAATTGAGAAGTGGTGAGTTGGGTTTTTATGAAAGAAAAAAATTATATGTGCACAGACAAATATTATACGTACGTTGTTTATAAGTCTGTGAGAACCTACGTACATAGCATATTCTTCAACACACTTAGACGTGGCGTTTGATAGAACTGTTCAGACGTGAATAGTTAAGTTCAACATATGCAGCAACATGTTCAGCACACACAAGATAGATAAAATGACATCATTGTACCTTGCATACTCTTCTATGTCCATAGATTTGCAACCTCTAAACCCAGTGCCACTGCCTCATACTCTACGTGCTTTGTACTCAGTACAACGCACTTAGAACTATTACTCTTGAAATTTCAAAACTGATTCAATTCTCAACAACGCGCATAGTATGACATTCAATGTGCACACCACAACTCCAGATAACTTCCAGTAATGGACTGAAATCCTCAACCTGCGTACCATTATTTCCAATGTATGTAATGCGTGACTAGAAATGTTTCTTCATAGAATCATAGCAGTCTGCGTACTTAACACTCCTTCAATGCACTTAGTAGCCAGAATTGATAGGCTTGAATACATCATACCTCCAACTACGTGTGTTATTCCATCTTTAGCGCACATAGTATTTTTGCAAAAACCAATACTTGAAGCTACGATCCTTCCATTTTCAGTAATCTCCTCTTGCACAAGGATCATTTTAATGTATGAGTATGCATGAATGCAAATGAATGAATATGAATCCAAATTATGCTCAATCAATTCAATTAAAA
The DNA here is from genome assembly GCA_948243855.1 of Flueggea neowawraea. Taxonomy (NCBI): domain Eukaryota; kingdom Viridiplantae; phylum Streptophyta; class Magnoliopsida; order Malpighiales; family Phyllanthaceae; genus Flueggea; species Flueggea neowawraea. The sequence goes on from CAODLS011225904.1 coordinate 4,838, forward strand.
TTCATTCAAATCACACATACCTATACGTCTACGAATTGAAGCAAAAGTCTTTTCATCAAGAGGTTTTGTGAAAATGTCAGCAAGTTGATCACAAGTTGATACAAATTCTAGGGTCAAGCAGTTATATATAATTTTTGATAGGATCATATATCTCATTTAGGCCCATTAGGAATTTCATAAGCTTAGAACGAGTATCAATCTTGGCTTCTTCCCTAATTTCATCCCATAATTTCTTCAATTTTGTATAGTAAATAGTAACAAACAAATTTCCTCGACTCAGGGAGCTAATTTCTCTGTATTTTATAGACTCATGGACCATTACTTTCCCCAAATCAATCCTTTAATTTCATCTGTAGTTCTCTAGCAGACTTGGCAAATAATGACGAATCAGATATTTTAGCACATAAAGAATTTAGAATCCATGATCGGAGCATTTGATCAACCATTAACCATTGTTGATATGAAACATCATGTCCATCTGGTGGTAAAATAGTCCTAATAACAAACCCTAGCTTCATTTTAGCTCATCAAGTGAATTCCAAAGTAGTGAAACATTGCAAATAGTTTGTTTCTGTGTGGGGATTAGTAACAAGAACCATACCTGGATGATCTGAATTTATAAGAAAGTACAGATCATCCTCAAATCACTGCATTCGCTGTGCTTAATTAGAACTTCCTCCAAACACTTCACGATAAGACTCTATGAATGAACAATTTCGAAGCAACTGTAACAATAAAGATTGGTTTACAAAGAATGAAACGTCAAAGATGGTTACAAAGGATCTGATTACTCTAATACAATCTAGAAACTTTAGCAAAGACGCTTACCACACTTTCTCATGCTCGATTCTGATCAATCCCATCAAGGGTTTCTTGAATTGACAAAGATGTGAGAGATCGGTGGCTAGGGTGTGATTTCCACAACATCTGCAAGTTGTTAGGGCTCGGATTGTTAAGCTTCCTCTCGACGCCAGATTCAGCACGTTGTTTGTGCTTTTTTACCAGATTCAGTCATGGAAAGGAGGAAGGGAAACACGAAGGCTCTGAAGGCTATTGCAAATTCTCTAATTAGGCAAAGCAATGAGGAACTTGTCATGAGTTCTCATGCTTCAAGTGTAAACTCATAGGTACTTTCTTATGCTATTATCTCTTAATTAATGAAAGTCTTCTTTTTTTAAAAAAAAATTCTTAGAGTAATTTTATTTAATTCTCTTGGGGTACGTTGTCGTTCTTCTCGAAGTAAAAATCTTAGTTTATCAGACAACACCGAATTCTTTATCTTTCATTTCACGATTTTCTTGTCAATCTCGAATTGACTCTTCGACAGAGAGCTCGAGAATGCAATTAAGTTGATAATAGATTTTTTGAGTTGGTTCTTGGTTCTGGTAATATATTTGGATTCCTTTTTACAATCAAGTCAAATTAGTTTAATGTTTGTGATCAATTCATTTGAACATCACCTTTAAGAAAGTGATCACGAATGAAATGATGTTTTATATCAATGTGTTTTGTTCTAGAGTGCTAAATAGGATTTTTAGAAATTTTGATGGCACTTGTATTGTTACAATTGATTGGGATTTTAGAAAGCTTGATTTGGAAATCCAACAGTTGTTGTTTAATCCAAAAAATTTGTTCAACACAACTATCCGCTGCTACATATTAAGATTCAGCAGTTGATAAAGCAACACAATTTTGTTTCTTAGAAAACCATGACACAAGTGCACTACCTAAGAATTGACATGTACCAGATGTGCATTTCCTATCAAGTTGGCTTCTGGTATGATCTGCATCACTATAGGCAAAGAAATCAAAGCAACCAATTTTTGGATACCAAATGGCAACATTCTTAACTAAAAATTATTTTGACCGTTGTTAAATGTGACTCTTTAGGACACGATTGAAATCTAGCACATAAAAAAATGCTAAACATAATATCAGGTCTACTTGCAGTAAGATAAAGAAGAGAGTCAGTCATACCTCTATAAAACTTTTCATCCACCTTTTTGCTTTCTTCATCTCTTGTGAGTTTAGTCGTTGTGCTCATCAGAGTTAGGACAGAATTAACATTTTCCATTCCATATTTCTTTAATAAATTAGTGAACTATTTGCTTTGATTTTATGAAGATTCCATCCCTCATTTACTTGATTTGAAATCCAAGGAAGTGACTGAGCTCTCCTACCATGCTCATCTCAAATTCCTTTTGCATCATCTTAGAAAAATCATCACACAAAGATAGATTAGTACCATTGAATATTATATCATCAACATAAATTTGTACAAGAAGTAAATCATCATACTTATGCTTACTGAAAAGAGTATTATCTACTTCACCTATAGAAAAACCATTTTCCAATAAAAATTGGATCAACCTTTCATACCAAGCTCTAGGAGCTTGCCTTAAACCATAGAAAGCCTTTTTTAACTTTTAGAAATGATTTGGATGGTGGGGATCAACAAATCCAGGTGGTTGTTCCACATAGACTTCTTCCTTGATGTATCCATTCAATAAAGCACTCTTCACATCCATTTGGAACAACTTGATTTTCTTGAAACATGCATATGCACAGAGGATTCTGATTGCTTCAAGTCTTGCCACCAGAGCAAAAGATTCTTCAAAGTCTATGCCTTCTTCTTTCAAATATCCTTAAGCCAATATCCTTGATTTGTTGTTAACCACTTTACCTTCCTCATTCTCCTTATTTCTGAGTACCCATTTTGTTCCAATTATCTTAGCTTCATCTAGTCGCGGTACCAACTCCCACACCTTATTTCTTTCAAATTGATTTAGCTCAGCTTGCATCGATAGTACTCATCATTTAGAGATTCATCAATTTTCTTTGGCACAACCTGAGAGATAAACGCAAAATTAGCAGCTTGGATGCATCTCTAATGATAAGATCCTTTGAGTGTGACTTGGAATATTTCCACTCCGTTGGCAGTTCTCCAGCTTTCTCATCTTTTAACTCATCATTGCTTGGCTGTGTTGAGTCATTAGCTGCATCTTTTGGTTCCAGGTTTGCTATTTTGTCTCCAATATTTGGTCTATAATCATCATCATCCATAATTCTTTGCACAAAGTTGTTAGTTTCATTAAAAATAACATGCATAAACTCTTCAACCTTTTCAATTCTTTTGTTATAAACCCTATATGCTTTGGAAATTGATGAATATCCGAGAAAGATACTCTTATATGATTTGGCATCAAATTTTCCTAGAGTATTCTTTCCATTGTTATGAACAAAGAACTGGCAGCCAAAAACATGGAAGTAGGAAATGTTAGGTTTTTTTTCCTTTCCACAACTCATATGGTGTTTTCTTGAGCATGGATCACACATAAACCCTATTAATGATATAGCATGTTGTATTCACAGCCTCTGCCCAAAAGTACTTAGGCAAATTGTTTTTATTTAACATTGTCCTATCCATTTCCTGAAAAGTTATGTTTTTCCTCTCAACGACACCATTTTGTTGAGGTGTCCTTGGAGCTGAAAAGTTGTGCTCAATTCCATGCTCCTCACAAAACAGCTCAAATGGCTCATATGAAAACTATCCACCTCTATCACTTCTAATAGAAGTAATAGTGTAGTCTTTTTCATTTTGAACACGTTTGCTATATGACGAAAATGAATTGAAAGCTTTATTCTTGTGTGCTAAAAAGAAAACCCATGTAAATCTGAAAAAATCAACAATAATAACAAAACAATATGATTTTCCTCCTAGACTTTGAGTGCTAGTAGAACCAAATAAATCTAAATGCAAGATTTCTAAAGGTCTAGTAGTTGAAATTAGATTTTTGCTTTGAAATGATGACTTCACATGCTTGCTTTTAATACATGCATCACACAATGAATCTTTCTCAAATTTCAGTTTTGGCAAACCTCTTACAAACTCTGTTTTTCTTAACCTTGAAAGAGTATGCATGCTAGCATGTCCTAATCTCCTAGGCCAAAGCCAATTTTCAATATTCATAACAATAAAGCATTTTTCATGAAAAGCATTAGAGTCCAATAAGTCAACAACGTATATATTATTTTCTCTAAACCCAGTAAACAAAATGTCACCATTTGTATTGAAAACACTGTATTTACTGGGTTCAAACACAACTTTGCAATCCTTGTCACAAAATTGACTAATACTTAGCAAATTGTGTTTCAAGCCATTAACAAGGAACATATTATCAGTGGTTGGGTTAGGAGACATACTAACCTTATCTTCACCAATGATTTTACCTTTAACATTGTCACCGAATGTTACATATCCACCTTTTTTTGAAGAAATTTCAGTGAACATTGCTTGATCTCCTGTCATGTGATGAGAGCATCCACTATCAAGATACCACATGTTCTTCTTAACCCTTGCTCTCATACACACCTACAAAGACACATCAATCTTTTGAAATTGGTACCCAAACCTTTTTGGGTCCTTTTAGGTTAGTTTTTACTGAATTGGGTAAGATTATTTCTTTTGGAACCCAAATCATTTTTACCCCAACATACCTAGGGTGTCTTAATTTGCAAGAATAAGAAAAATGTCCACGAATACCACAATATGAACATGCATCATTAATCATGAGACCCTCTTTCACAAAGACTATTTTTGAAGAATTTTTAGAAGTGAAAGGTGTGTATCCCAAGCCATGCTTGGATAAAGATTTTCTTTGAGAACCTAAAAGTTTCTCAAGGTTTTCTTTTCCCTTTGTAAGCTTATAAGAAATATTTGAAAACTTTTCAAATTCTTTCTTTAAAAGCAAATTTTCTTCTTTCAAGAGCACTTTTTCTTTGCTCAAATAATTCACTTTCATACCAAGAGCATTTGAACTTTCCTTTAATGCAACATATTTAGCACCTAATTTTTGGAATTCATCATGCAACTCATTAAATGCCTCATGTAGTTCATCAAGAGTAAAATTTTCTATTACCTCATCTTCTTCATCACTTAAGAGTACTTCCTCTTTTGCCATTAGACATAAATTTTCCATTTCCTCACTCTCATATTTTTCTTCTGAGCTTCATTCATCACTATCACTCAAGGTGGCATTCATTGCCTTTCCTTTCTTCTTCTTGGAGAATTTATAGTATTTCTTGACAAGCGGGCAATCTTACTTCATGTGGCCCGGTTTGTTAAATTTGTAGCATATGATGGAAGTGTCTTTCTTGAACTCATTTTGATGTCCTTATTTGGTTCCTCCTTTGAAGGTTGATCCTTAAACTTTCTCCAAGTCTTCTTCTTCCTCATGAATCTCTTGAATCTCCGTGCATACATCGCTATTTCTTTATCATCACTATCTTCATCATCCTCACCCTCGGTCTCTTCAACTTTGGATTTTAGAGCCATGGTTTTTATTATATCACTCTTTGATGACTCTTCCTAGTCTTCAAATAGACCCATTTAATGAGTTAGAAGATATCCTAGTAACTCTTCCAAAGGTAGGATGTTAAGGTTGGCTTCCGTAATAACATATTTTTTGGAAGCCCAAGACCTAGGCAAGGCTCTTAGCAATTTCCTCACAAGTTTAGAGTTTGAATAAGTCATTCCAAGTTCCTTTAGTCCATTCAAGATGTCATTGAACCTATCGAACATCTTTTGAATACCTTCTCCTTATCTCATCTTGAATAACTCATATTTATGAACTAGAAGGGAGACTTTGTTTTCCTTGACTTGGCTTGTTCCCTCATAGGTGACCTCCAACGTTCTCCAGATTTTGTGAGCTGGAAAATTGCGTTTTGCTTAGAGCACAAAAGAGTATGTGCATAGCCTTGTTATTGTAACACACCATTTTCTTATCATGGTCTGTCCATTTAGCTTTTGGCTTCAACGTTTCAACCCTTTCTACAGTCGTCTTAGGAATAAATGGACCTGTTTCGATCGCATCCCATACTTCTTCATCTTCAAACTTTAGAAACACCGTCATCCGTGTCTTCCAATACACATATTCGCTGCCATCAAAGAAATGATCTCTATTAATAGATAAACCTTCATACTTAGACATGTCTCCAAAGGATGTCATTTTGGATTTTTAACTCAAAGTGATTAGACCTTAGATCGGAGCATTTAAGCTCTGATGCCAATTGTAAGTCCCAATATAGCAATCCAAGAGGGGGATGGATTGGATTTCTTGATAAAAATTTAATCTTTTGAAAGTCTTTTACAATATTTTGCTAAATCAAAACAAGAACCTAATCCAAATCACAACAACAATAACTGAAATAAATAACAATAAATAGATGGAGGGAAAGAACAGAGAACCCCTCAATTTATAGTGGTTCAGTCCTTTTTGACTTGTGTCTACTCCTCTAGCTCACTGGAGAGTTTTGAATCCACTAAATCTTCCTCACTTATGGGTGGAGACAAACCGTTACAACCTCTTATTTTTTAGGTTCACAAGAAAACCTTTTACACCTTGTTTTTGCTAGACCAAATAAGAAAACAAACACTATTTGTTTTTCAAAGGAATCAAACAAAGTAAACCTAAACCTTCTTCAAGCTTTACAACCAAAGCTTGATTACAACAATATTCTCATATTGAATAATGATTTTCCTATACCAACTTAATAATCAGATAGCAAATAAATAGCTTAGTTGGCAAAGCGAACTCAATAACATAAAAGTATTGACATCATCTGATTCATCATGCTAAAAGAACAGGCTGTTTGATTCATCATACTAAAAGAACACATAAAAGAACATGTCACTATGCTCTCCTGA